>JAJHUR010118720.1:1088-13679 GCA_027495735.1 Lutjanus campechanus
ACACAACCGTTCCATAACTAAAAAAGCTTTTCAGATTTACAGTGATACCACCCACCCTCTCAATCCCGCATTTGTCTTGATGCCATTAGGAAGGAGGCTCAGAGTTCCCCTAGCTAGGAAAGCGGGGTACAAGAGGTCGTTTGTGCCGTCTGCAGTGGACATTTTAAATCAAACCATCTTTGGGTGAACTATGTACTGTAGTGAAACTGCAGCTGCTGTATGGTACTGCACGTGATACTATCTATCACGTTATTTATCTATTTATTTATTTAATTATTTACTACTGTTGTTTGTTACTGTTGTCGTGCTGGTTGTGTTTTCACTGTTGTTGTTGGCTGACGACCAAGATGCCAAAGGCAAATTTCCACTGTGTTTTGAACTAATGGACAATAAAGTTTTCTTATCTTATCTTATCTTATTTGTTCACAAATTTGTTATAATACGTGTGAGTGAGCACTTCTCATTTGTCACCTGACAGGTGTGACATACAGAGATGCTGATTAAACAGCAGGCTTATGGCACAGGTGTGTCTTGGACCGGTCATTTTAAAATGTGCAGTTTGATCTTGGAAAAAAAAAAAAAACATTTAGACACTGAACTACGGCTATTTCACATAGGGCTACAGATGCCAAATGTGATTTCTCTTTAAATCTTATGCTACACCTCTCCAGTGGATGAATTATCTTGGCAGAGGAGAAGTGTTTACTAACACAAATTTATTATTATTTTTTTTTAAAAAGAGAAATCAATCTTAGGAGGAGTCTTAGATCTTTAACTTGTAAAAAAGTGGGAGCAAACACAAAACTGTTTGTTTATATTTCTGTTAATTATAAATAACTACAAATAAGAAAACACAAACAGTAGAAATGTAATGTAAAAAATATATTAAACATTAATTAAGAAAAAGAATCAAGTTCACATGCTATCTAAATGCTGCCTAGAAAACTATAAAATACAAAAATAAAAACAATCTTCATTTTCTTCCTTCAAAAAAGAAAAAGTTTTCATATTCGGGAACATACTGTATGTGCCAAAAAGGGCATAGGCCAATAGAGCTGTGATGGGCCAATAACATCTGATAATATTTAAGCTACATTGGATTATTGTAAATGACATATCAATGCACAAGCAACATTTTAATGGTGTAGCTGGTCCAGATGGGGCTATTTTGAATTACTTTGTTTACTGTTAAATGGTTAAATCAATTAAATTCAATATAGTTTATTGGCATGACTGTTATAAACAACATTACCAGTGTTAATGATACAATAAAAGAGGGGTAATACAAATTAATTGATATTAGAAAAAACATATTTAATAAAAAAAAAATCACCAAGTAAAATAAGATAAATCTGTAAAGAAAAAGCACAAGAGAATGAGTTTGAACCTCTTAAATCTTTCAATATCTAACGAAGTATCACTGATCATATGTTTTATGTTCATCTGCAAAGCTAACGCTGTTTACCACTGAAATATATCAGATGACAAGTGTGAAGTAGCATCGGGTGCGCGTGTGTGTGTGTGTGTGCGTGCGTGTGCGTGCAGTGAGATGGTTCTACAGGTTGATCTCTCTCTCTCTTTCTCTCCCTCTCTCTCTCTCTGGAGTCACCGCCCACTCTGTGTTCCCACATTAATATGCAGCACTGTGTATATATGTTATCAGCAGGAAAAACTACATCTCAGCCTCTACAATCCTCTGAAGAAATCCCTCCGCGCCCCCCAGCAAGGAGAGAGAGAGTCACTCACTCCGCTGCAAATGAGCAAACATTACGCCATCCTCCGGCTGCCTCCGTTTCTTCTTCTTCTTTTTCTTCTTTCTCTCTTCTTTTTTTCTCGGGGCTGACAGCGGTTGCATGCTCTGAGTCTGCACAGTCACATTCTGAGCATCTGGTGGGAGGACGTCGGCTCTGACTGACTGCAGCG
The DNA here is from genome assembly GCA_027495735.1 of Lutjanus campechanus. Taxonomy (NCBI): domain Eukaryota; kingdom Metazoa; phylum Chordata; class Actinopteri; order Lutjaniformes; family Lutjanidae; genus Lutjanus; species Lutjanus campechanus. The sequence goes on from JAJHUR010118720.1 coordinate 3,012, forward strand.
CAGTGCGATGCAGAGAGGGAGCCAGGAGAAGCTGCTGCTGCTGCTGCCGCCGCCGCTGCTGCTGCTGCTGCTGCTGGCCGCCTGAAGCCCCCAGCAGAGAGAGTGCAGGGCGAGGGAGGTGGAGGTGCTGGAGGAGCTGGAGCTGGAGGAGCAGAGGCTGGAGCCGGAGGAGCGCACCTCTGGGCGCCGCTGCGCGAGCAGGGCCGAGGTGTCTCTGCAGCGCCGCAGCTTTTTTTCACAGGGATCCCGTCTCGATACGTGACTCCGAGCCCAAATCTGCCCTGGCTCTGGATCTGAGAGGGAAGAGGAGGAGGAGGAGGGGGGAGGTGGGCCCTAGCGCGGCAGGCAGGCACCCCGCCCGTCTCTCCTCATTTGGACTGCAGGGATAACGACCTGAACCGTGAGATCCCCGCGCAGAGACGGAGCAGGTGTTGTCATCACCTCCATCACATCGACTCCTCCATCCCGCAACTCTGCGCCAAAGGTAAGCTCAGCGGATGGACGGAGGGAGCGTGTAGGTGTTCATGGCTCCCAGCAGTGATGCTCATAACGATGATGATGATGATGATGATGCTCAAAGCAGCTGAATGTGTCATTAAACAGCCGCAGCGTCGTCTCATGCGTCGCGCTCGTGTTGTGCCGTTGTTGTGGGGTTTCTTTTTTTCTTTTCTTTTTTTGCACAGCAGGGGATAATTGATCGGATCGATTTTGGTTTCATGCGTGCGTCTTGTGAAAGAGATGCATCAAAAGAAAATGACGTAGGGAATTCCCACAGTAATCCAATAGGAGCGATGACACCTGCACATTCCGCCAGTGCGGTCCCTGCACGGCCTGTTCGCCGCGCTGTCATGTGCGCAGAGCTCAGCGGCCTCACTTGGAACGATTAAAGTTGGACACAAATTGTTATGCAACGTGATTTTGGTGACGTGATTGTGCCATAGTCGGGGGTTACCTTCAAGTCTCTGCTGCCGTGAGATGTTGAGATGGCCACAAGTCCACAAGCTGGCCTGTGTTTACATTCACGTGAACCGTTGCCATCGCCAGGGGTGTAAAAAAAATTATGTGATACATGCAAAGATTTGGTTCATGTTCTGTTTAAGGAAGATTTGAAATGAAAAATTCCTTTATAACCCTTTTAGATCACATCCCCAGTCACAATGTGCACATATTTCACAGTAGAGTCTATTTTTTTTTATTTTATTTTATTTTTTTTTTAATATAAAAGTCCTGGAAAATCTGTTCACCTTTTCTGCCTCAAACAAAACAGAACGCCTAAGTCACACCTGTTCCAGTGTGCACCATGGGCCCTAAATTCAGAAAAAACATAAACTCAGTGGCGAGAGACAGTTATTTTTTGATTCCATTTTAACTGTGTCAGGAATTACACATAAGTTGTTTGTCAGTTTAAAACATCATTTTACAAGTCAAGGAAGTCTCAGTATGTTGTAGGTTTGTTGTAGTTGAGTGTGAAACACTCAATGAAATACATCTCTCATCTCGCGCAATATACGTCATCAACACCGATCTTCCTGTCCCTTGTAACATTATCTTACCTGAAGTGTTTTATCATCCGCGATAAGACCCGCTGTCGTGTGACTGTAATCGGGGTACAAAAACACACTTTCATCGTAGTTTCAGCAGCTATCGTTAGTTTTCGGAGGGAGAAAGTCATGATGTCACTTATGTATGGTCCTTAAACACTTTTATGACAAACTGTGGCTGACATGACAAACATCAAAGTGTGATTTGTGGCACAATTCAAGCAGGATCAGTTCATATTTTTTTTCAGAAGTTAGGTCCCATGGTGGTCTACCAGAAAGGAGCCTCTCTGTTGGACGACCATGAGACCTTACTTTGGACTTTACATTTTATACAGTACACAGTTTGAATTGTGCCGTGAATTACACATAGCTTGCACTATTTGGCTACTGCAGTCCTTCCCTAGTTACCTGTTTTTACAGTGGTATTTGTGTTATTGTGATGTATTCTTGATATTATGACAATTTTCATAAAATTAGATGAAAAAAGCAACATATCACCTTGTTTACAGTATTACAATGTATCACAATATATTGAATCGTAACCCCTGTATCGTATTATATCACCAGATTCCCGCCAGTACACAGTACTAGTTTTCACTTAGCTCAGGTTTGAAAGCACATGTTGCATTGATCTATTGTAACACCATTTTGTATAATATAATGATGAATAGGGCTGCCACTAATGTATTAATCTGTTGCTCATTTTCTTGATAAATCAATTAGTTGTTTCGTTGAAAAACTGAAAAAAAAAAACTGGAATAGAGGACTTAAGGAACCAAAAAAATATTCACATTTGAGAGGCTGAAATCAGCCCCTTCTTTAAAATGACTAAAATGATTAAAGTGGCCTTATTATGCTTATTTTCAACTCATAGTTTTATTTTTTTAGGTTTTTATTAGAATAGGTTTACATGCTATGTTCAAAAAGCCCATTGTTTTTCTCATACTGGTCATGGTGGCAGCACCTATAGCCACCCTTTGTTTGGAACTAGAAAAATCCAGAAAACATCAAATCAAAATAGTTGGTGATTAATTTAACAGCTGACAATCGATTAACTGACCAATCATTGTAGCTCTATTAAAAAGAATTGCTGCTACAATCACATCATATAGCCTTGCAGTGTCTATGCTTTGAGATTTTATATACTTTTCTCCAGCTGTGATCTGCTTCGGTTAGAAATCTGCAAAACTGCAAACATGCAGAGCTTTCTCAAAAATATGATACATGAAGCAAATCTGTTATCTGAGACGAAGTGGAACAAGCAGAAATCCAGTTTAGTTAGATTTTTGTCCCTGCAGATCATCACAAAAAATACAAATTTCCTCACTTGACAGAATTCGACAAGGGGTCGACCTGTGACTGTTTGCTTCTGACAGCTGCCCGGGCTGTGCACAAAACCTGCGATGTAGAACCTGTAACGCAGATGTGTCACAGGTGAAGTGTTTGGGTTGTGGATGGGTAGATATCATGAAGGGACAGACAGTGAGAGGAAAGTCGGGGAATCTAAAATACCCCCCTGAGTATGCTGCAGCTCTAAATTAAGAGAAGCGGGTAAGGAGATGAAATGCTCTTTGACTTCACCATCTAATATATAAAATGGCATAGTCTACACTGTATAAACATGCAGAAAAAGAACTGGCTGTACACCTGAACATGGATGTGCTGCTCACTTTTGTTTCAAACCAGGTTCACACCTTCTAATGACAACAGCAGCTATCCTCTGCCCCGGTTCACCACCATATCACACCACAGCAGTACCCATACTGAGGTGATCAAAGTGGGAGATTAAAGCAGTGTGAGGGGTCACCACGAGAATCCATCTTAAGCTCTCCTCACATGAAGACCAGCTGTCCTCTGGTCGACCCGAGGTTGGCTTCAGAAGGAGACATGTTTGATGTGTTTGACTGCTGAGGAATGAACAAATCACACGCACGTTACGCAACCGTCCTTTTTAAAGACGGTACTATTTGTTGAGGCCCCTACGGAGTGGCCCACCTACGCGTGCGTTTTCATGTATTTTACCTGATGAGACCTCTTTTTGAGAGTGTGTGGGTGTGAACTCCCTTCAGTCCCTTGCTCGATACACTTGTTAGAGGAAGACAGCCAAAGACGTTACATTCTCAGTGACGTTTGTCTGCAGGATTGCAGAAAAACGATTGGCTTGCTACAAAAATAATTGTTCGCTTTCATTAATGTAGCAGGCTATCTGGGCATTTGTCCTTGGTGGAATAAATGCCATCTTAAAATCCAGTAAATGGTAAAGTTCAGTCGTGACAAAATCGTATCGATATGCTGACTCCATATCACAATCCACTTTCACAAGTAGGTCTACCAGTAATCCATTCGGGGTGCCTACACATGAGAGCTGCAGCAGTTAGTCAGTTAACTAATAGCTGATCAAAAGAAAATGAATTGCCAGCTATTTTGACAATCGATTAATTGTTTCAGTAATTTTTCAAGTAAATATGTCAAACATTGCTGGTTTCAGCTCCTTAAATGTGATTTGCTGCTTTTCTTTGTCATTTGTGAAAGCAAATGAAGAGGCTTTTGGTTGTGGACAGCTGGTTGGCAAAAGAAACAATTTGAAAACATCCTTTTGGGCTCTGGGAAATTGTGATGATTGTAATGTTCTTTTTTTGACATTTTGTAGATCAAGATTTCATTAATCAATAATGAAATAATCATTAATTGCAACCATACTACAAATGTAGTGGCTCAAACTTCATACAGAAAGCAGAAGGGAGCACCTGGGGACAGTGGTTTCATGGAAGAACTGGTACATTTGTAACATCGCCACAGTTGACCCTTCCGAAGTCCAGTGACAATAACAGTTGCGCAAGCTCGGTATCTTGGTCATCTTAGTCCTTTGCTGTTTCCTGTACTTGGATATGCTATGTGCTAGGCTCGTCTGTGTTTAAAAGACAAACATATTTTGAAGATAAAGAGTTTTCTGGGGGATTTGTAAAAGCAACCTAGTCACATCTTAAGTTAGTTAATTTTAGCAAAATGCTAGCTAATTAGCTTCCTGATGTACATCACTTGTTACTTAGCTACCTGTGGTTAGTTAGCTTTTAGTAGCAGTAGGAGATGGTAGCTATTTAGCTAGTCTACATCAATCCTTGGTTTAGCTAGGGTTTTGCTAACATTAGCTAACTTAAGATGTGAATATAAGTCACTTTTACAGGAAAGGAAAAAATTGACAGAGGGACCGAGCCTGCTCAACTCTTATAGGAGCTCAGCGCAAAAATGGGCGGGGCTTAGGAAGGATCAGTTAGGGTCAACCTCACTTTTTGAGTGGCTGTGGAAAATACACACATATCCCACAACTAAGAATTTTACCTTTATGGTGCGCTGCATTTGAACTGGGAAGTCGGAATTTACGAGTTCCCAGTCCCCCTGAAGTGGGATTTCTTACTCGGAAAGTTAGAGGAACTTCACCAACTCCAACCTCAAAAACAAAGCTGGCTGCTCTGTGCATCAACAGTAGTGACAGCTGTTTATGAGCACTTCTGTCTTTTATGTCTCCAGTCATACAACTGTGGACACGTTGCTACAGTGTTTGCATGTGCATAATACATATTAATGCATTATCGAGCACTTTTTCCCCCACTTTTTTTTTTTGTATTAGAACATGGTCAACTTGGGTGTGCCATCGTTCCCAGCTCTTACTCACATAGTATGTGAAATATTTCCAGTTTTGAAGTACATAGGGCCAGGGTCTAATAAATGCACAGCTGAGACAATGAAGCTTCAGTTAGGAACAACCATTTTTGGACATTTGTAATGTCTAATTCTAATAGTTTTAGAAATATATCCAGACATAGGTTGAGCTTCCAGATTTCGATATCATAGAAGCCTGGACTCTGCGTGCCTTTCAAGTCCTTATTAGAACAGAGAGTTTGGCGACATCCTGCAATTTCCAGCATAGATTAGGCTTGGGGGTTATCTGTTTTTTCATACCTTGATACCTTCCTGACATTTTACCGGGGTACACAGTATTATTGTGGTATTTGTGTAAAGCTTGTGTTACACGGCTTTATTCCACTGTACTGTAGTACTTAAGCTCTGCTTCAGTCTTGAGAAGCTTCAGCTTTTCTTCGCTGACAACCGCTAACCAAAAGTGTACATTTACAGCGGCGTCGCTGTACATACACTGCCAGACAGACAACTTAATTGCTCACCTTTTCCTCTGCTCAGTGTGCATTCACAGTCACTCTCTGCTACCATAAAGGCTGCTACGATACACTCCTCTGACCAATCAGTAGTCTGCAATCTTTGTTAGCTTACCTTTGTCACCGGGACTCAATCCAAAATAGTCCCGAGGCAGAGGCATTTTTCTTCTTCTTTTTTTTTTTACAAGTTATTCCTGTAATTTTATCTTCCAGATGCCATGTTTGTGTGCTCAGCTGCACTGCAGCGCAGACTGACCCCTGGTGGTGTAAGCCGCACACTACAATACAGCATCTCCCTCACTGTAATAGAAAGAGCATCTGTATTTACAATCATACCTTCTGGATTTTTTAATACCGTATACCATCATACGGCCAGAGTCGGCCAGAGGTATTGATTACACCTGTGTGCCAGAGATGTCTTGTCACAGTAGGAATGTTACTTGTAACATTAATGATGGCTCTGTTCTATTCAAATGTCCCAGTAAGTCATGACAGCTTGACAGTGAGTCAGAATACACAGCACCAGGACCCTGACACTGAAGCAGCTAAATGGAATTTAACCCTCGTTCATTTTATTACTTACACCTGGGATTTTGTCTACTGTGACATGTTAAAAGACCTGTTGTTAATGTTGTGTTGTTCACCTTGTCAAATGTTTTGATCTGTCCTGGCCAACATCAGTTGAGCCAATCTGAGTATTTGCTAAGTTCAGTCAGGACTGCAATACTTTATTGATGCCATCCAAAATGCGTCTGTGGCAGCAATTATTGAAAACTGTTGAGTCGTAAAGGCTGGCATTGATTTCCTGGTTTTGATCTGATTCTGAATATGAGGTTTACATGGAACTTGAAAATGCTGGTGTGCCTTGATTTCTCTGTTGTGCACCAACACAAAATATTCAGAAACCTGGATCAGGTGTTTACATTCCACAGAATCCTGATTTATATAGAGTGTGTTTACATTCACACCAGTATCCTGGTTGTGATCAGTTTTATGTACTTTCCTGGTAATGTTTAGCACATGTAAACATCATGTCAGAAACATGGATAATATCTTATCCAGGTTTCTCTGGTACTCTGATAGAAACCAGAACACTCACCTTATCAAGGTATCTAAACCATTGCATAGAGTGGGTTTAGGTGCATAGTATCCTGGTTTTGAGCCTCATCCTGTTATTGATTATATTCAGCATATGACATTTACATGGTGTAAAAGACATATGCCTAAGAATGTTCAGAAACCTGGATCAGGTGTTTACATGTTTTCATTAGTATATAATCATCTAAAAATAACAGTTGTTTAGTTTACGTTACCTTAGAATGAGTCCTTTATATCTACAGGGGCCACGGGTCCTCTACCACAGAGGCCACCATGTTGACCCGTCATGTGTCTACAGTACCCCAGAATAGGCAAACAGGAAGAGGTGCAGTTCTGCCATGAGCTCCCTCCAAAAACCAGTGAGCTGAACAGTCCGGTTTTATCTGCACTCATTTTGCACGCTGTTGTCTCACACATCAGTCATGCTTTTAGTTTTCTTTTGTAACTTCAAGCTGTTTCTCACGTGTCAATGGGGCAACTGAACAACACAGATTGGCTGTTTGCGCGTCAGCTCCTAATGATATGATAGGTTGTTCGTGAGCCTGGGCTAGGGCTGTACAATTATTCGAAATTTTACCAAAACTGCAATATGGCCTACTGCAATTTTCAAATCACAGGAGGTGCAGTGTTTGGTAAAGCCAAGATGTGTGCCAAAATACCATTTAAAATTAAATATTATTGTGCTGCAGAGATGTCCTGGCATGCACATAATCTTCCACAAACATCTTTGTTCGGTACCCGTCTCCGCAAAAAATCACACCATGATCATTTTGACATGTTTTTTAATGAAAATGAGAATAATGATAGACAAATGATCAATCCCTGCAATATTGAAAATTGTATCACAGTTACAGTATCAGTCAAAATAATCACAATTAGATATTTTTCCTAAATCATTCAGCCTTAGCTAGGGCATATTCATTTCATGCTTTCATGGCGGGTTGCATTTAATGCATGTAAGTGAAGCTATCAAACATTTTGACACTGCTTTCTTACCACTTTTGATGACATGCCTATTGATGATGGATATTGCTATCATTTTATCGCCCAGGCCTATCGGTAACAAGTTAGTAAGCTATCATGCCCGCTCTACCTGTTCACTAATGATAACAGACATGTAACATTGTGTACCTCTCCATTGTGAGGAGGAGAGGCCAGCTCTGACTCAAGTTGGAGCCCTTTAGCCACTTGTAGCTCTCATTCACTAACATGCACATGTGACGGTGTCTGGCTACCAAAACACAGAACGGGGAACCTCAACTTACCATGCTTAGAGGCAGTGTGACATAATACCCTGCTGAGCATGTCATTGATCCACTATATCTTTGCTATTTTTTGTAGCTGTTTTGATGTTCATTGATGAGATTTTCTCATATATTGGACCTTTAATTAATCAGCAGTCATTCTGTTTTTAGAGAGAGCTGCCTAGTGTGAGTTATAGTAAAGGTAGAATCAGTAGGATTTGTCAGAGCTGTAAATGCCTCAGAAAAAGAAGATAGTTGATTGTTGATTTTCATTCCCTAGATGTCAGATACAGATGTTTTGGGTTGGTAAAGCATCTCCAACAAAGCAAAATAATGAGACATTCATTATCAAATCAAAACCAGCACGTGACTTTGCAATGTTTTACTGATTTTACAGGCGGTGAAGCGTTTGGTAGAAACAGAATCACACCAGTGAGTCAGAAGCTAAAATGGGACATAGAGGTGATGTCACTGTCTGCTTCATGTAGAGGTCATTATTATTAATCCATCATTAACCCTTTACCATCCAGTCACCCCCTTGAGTCGTTTTCAGGTTGTTAAAATCATCTTATTCCACATTGTCTGACCGCATTAATATGAATTTTGTGTTCTAGCTCGTCATTGAGGTGATGCATTGTTAAAGGGATAGTTTGGATTATTTGATGTGTTTATTATCGGATTTATGTCCAGTATATACTGCAGTGCAAATTATTTTCATTTAAGGGATAGTTTGGATTATATTATAGATGGTCAGTATATTACCTGCAGGGAGGGGCACCAGCACGGAAGCTAAGCAATGAACTGCTGTGGACAGAATCAAAAGTAAAATGTGTTTTAGCTGCTTGAAAAAAGGTCCACCTAAAAAAATCAATATCAGTTAAAGTGTACATCATATTTAGAATATTTTTTACTGCTATACCTTGTCATCAGATAGCCTCTTTCAATGGGAAACCCCAATTATACAAGCCAAATATCACTAACACAAACCAACCAAACTCCATTGACAAAATTAGTCATTTTATCTCCCAGAACATGGAAGTTGCTAGTTTATCACTGCATCAATCTGTTATTTTTTTTAATGTTATTTTGTGACTTCTGCATTTTAAAAGGATAGTTCAGATTCACTCATAACACAAACAAACACACAGATTAATGCAGCCATAGACCAACAACTCCCGCGTCCTGCAATGTAAAATAACTGATTTTGTCTGTGGAGATTGGTTGGTTTGGAGAAAGTAATATTTGGCTTGTAAAACAAACAAACAAAAAAAGCTGTCTTAAGGCAAAGTAAAGCAGTGAAAATATTCTAAATGTAGCGTACACTTAAACTGATTATGATTTTTAGCAGGACCTTTTTTTAAGAGGCGAAAATACCTTTTATTTGCGGACTCTGTGCTGAACTTCTGGGCTGGTACTCCTCTTTGCTTCTCCAAAGTGGGGGCGTGCCAACCGGCATCTACTGTAGGTAATACACTGACTATCAATAAGTACTTTTTACAACCACACTTCAAATAATCCCTTTAATAATGAGTAAAATAGTCTGCATGTTTTTTTTTTACAGCTGCACCATTCAATCAAATGGAGATATTCTTGATATTTTGTGTATCATTTAGACACATCACCCAAATTCAGCCTGTGATATTTGATATTTTTGGAAACCTTGTGGTCTCCACTTGAATTTAAAATATGGTTATGTGGGTTTGGACAATTTGCACTTCCTGCGCATCCTAAATTTGTAATGACTGACGTCTGCAGCAGCTCAAATTGCCTCTAGCAGCTCCCTCTGTATGCTTTTGTTCATGTCTGTATACAGTTTTTATGCCTTTTGTAAATCCATACACAACCCACATTCCCATTTGTAGAAAGGTCAGCGTTCTAAACTTGGAGAGGGCGATTTCAATCACTCTTCCGGCGTAAATGCCATTTTCGCCTTTCCGAGACATGTCATGGGGGGATACCTCCCGAGGAGTGACTCATCCCAGACATGTACACCCAGGGCGATGTGTTTAGAGAAATACCCCGAGCGGGACAGGGCTGCACTTTTTCTGGGAAAGTGGGAACACTCTGGCACCGACCCTGTGGCCTGTGTTCTCTCCGAGTGAGTCACAAAGCTGCAGTGAGCTGTCGTCAGGTGGACCTGCTCAGCCTCTCTTCATCCACCTTTTTAATGTTACTGCTCAGTGAGGACATAGTGTGTGTTTTATTTTCACTTTCTGAGTCACAAATGCTCTTTGTATAAGCATGGATAAGAATGTGTGGTGTGTGTGTGTGTGTGTAGCGTGTAATTGCTTCTTTGTGCTGTTTTTGTTCTTAACAGTGAGGCACAATAAGACCTCAGTGCCAATGTGTGTGTGTGTGTGTGTGTGTGTGCCAGCTCCCCAAGGTGCCCGTTCTGTCAGGCTGTAAAGTGCAGCAGTCACCTCCACGGGGGCACAAAGGGGTGCCTCTGCTGACACCAACACACACACACGCATTCTCACACACAAACACACACACACAGCCAGAGAGGAAAAGAGAGAAAGTGAGTGAGAGGAGGAGGAGGAGGAGGAATCCCTTTACTGACATCACAGCACCTACAGCTCACGACACAAATCCAAAGGTTGAAATTCATGA
>JAJHUR010118725.1:0-11997 GCA_027495735.1 Lutjanus campechanus
GACATCTCCAGCCCCGCTGCAACTTCTCCTCCTCACACAGGCGGTGGTGAAGATGTCCCCCCGCCGCTCCTTCCGAGGAAAATACCAAAACTTTTTTTTTTTTTTTTTTTTTAATGAAGTGAGAGTTTCTAGTCCGAGTTTGGGTTTCGTGTCGGTCACGGCTCGTGGAGGAGAAGACGCGGAGTGAAACTTGTGTGAAGTTGGTGAACAGGTTCTCCTCCTCCTGCTGTGTGTGAGTGTGTGTGTGTGTGTGTGTCAGTACGCCCCTCAGTCAGCGCGCTGCTCTGCTCTGCTCTGCTCTGCTCCTCCAGCCTGCCTGCCAGCCTCAACACACCGTCTGAGAGGCGACAAGACCTGCGTCAAGCTCCACACAGCGGGGCGGGAGCAGACCGGAACAGGAAGCCTGTCTTCAAAATAAAAGCAACGCGTGTTTAAAAGTAAGCAAACGGGTGGCAACTTTGTCTTTAGGCATGGAAGTCCTCTGCCAGTAAAAACAAACAAACAAACAAACAAAAAAACATGTTAAGTCATGATTATGAGACAAAAATTGGGACTTGTTATTTCGTGAGCACTTTTATCTCATGATAATGACTTTTCATCTTATAATTTTGACTAAATATCTCACAATTTCAAGGTTCAAGGTTCAAGGAGTCTTTATTGTCCCCGTGGGGCAAATCGCTCTACAGCCAGCAGTAACAAACAGTCAACAGCCACAAAATAGCAACAACATATAATCACAGAGGACAACAATAAATAGAACAATCAGATAGACAGTCACTCATTTAGAAGGCCAATGGCAACTGGGACAAAAGAATACTTTAGTCTGTTTGTCCTGAGTCTTGGCAGGATGTACCTGCGACCTGATGGGAGCAACACAAACTCACCAACCAGGGGGTGGCTCTGGTCAGTGAGGAGTGAGCGGGCCTTGCTCAGGGTTCTGAGCTTGAACAAGTCAGACAGATCATTAAGATTATTGCCTGCAATTTTGCTGCGCACTCTCACTATCCCCTGCAGTCTGTTTTTGTTCTTGCGGGAGAGTAAGCCATACCAGCAGATAAAAGAAAAGGTCAGAACAGATTCAATAAAACAAGAATAAAACATTTTCATGAAAGTGCTGTCGACATTAAAACTCCGAAGTTTCCTAAAAAAATACATGCATTGATGTGCCTTCTTGTAAACAGCATCAACAATGGGAATTTCAAGCCTTTAAATCACAATTTCAACTTTTTATTTCACAATTATGACCTTTTATTTCATAATGTAGACTTTTTATCTCATAACTGACTTTTTATCTCATAATTCTGAGTTTTTAATTTTCTAATTTAAACTTTTTATTTCATAATTGACTTTTTATTTTCTAATTTCAACTTTTTATCTCACAATTATGACTTTTTTTCTTATAATTTTGACTTTAACCTCTTAATTATAACTTTTTAACTTGTAATTAACTAACGTAACTTTTTCATTCGGAACTCATAACTTTAATTCGGAATTATACCTATAATTATCTTACTTTTTATTTATTTACTTATTTATTTATTTGTGGTGGAAATCAAGAATCAATACCCTTTTTCAACAGCAGCCATTATGACATGAAATAGTTGGGTGGACAGGTTTTACCAATGATACTAGGTAAGGTGAAGCAGCCAGGGTGCTGCTATTGTGCATGGAAAGGCTCTGCTAAACTAAATGGAATGGGACCCACTGGTAACACCCGTGTTTACCCTTTTATTTCTCATCAATATGGCTGCAGTATTACTTTTATGACAGTCATACTAGGCTACAATTAGTGGCAGTAATTTTCCTCATTTAGTCATAGAGTACCAGGTCTTACTTAGTAGAGGCCCTATCATGAGGAATATCACTTACTTACTTATAATTATAATATTGTGTATATCAATAATACTGATCATGAAGGAGAGCTGTCAGCTCCCAGCTCCCTGGTTTTTACGGAAACATTTTTGTGCAACTGTCCTTTTTAAGTCTTAGTTTGAAAGGTTTTACAGGAAGTTCTGTCTGTTACTGTTTTACACTTGACCTGTGATTGTAGAAATCTGCAACTCCCCTCCAGCTCTTCTTTACTTTTTCATGCACTCATTTTATATGTTGGTGATGATTTAATGCTGCAACATTTGTGCATTTTATGATTCACTTTATGGCCTCACTGCTTTTATTACTACAGTTTTATCTTTGTTTTTTTTACTTTGTTTTTGCGGTTATGTTTTGTTTAGGCAACTCTTTTATGAGGAACTCAGGATGATGATGATGATGATGATGATGATGATGATGATGATGATGAAGTTACTGTTATAAGTAGAGGTGGTTGTAAAATAAAGCTTCAGAGAGCATTGAATAAAATGTAGTTAGTTCAACAAAATAAAAAGTAGAATAAAATAAGAGTGAAATAAACATACATTGTTATCTTTAAATCATTTCTTGTCATTTTATTTAACATCTGAAGTCTTTTGATGGAATCTTGTTTGACTTTCAACCTTTTATTTCAAATGAAGCAGCTTTGTTCACACCTAAACTTGACTTGAACATTAACACGAATTTGCCCCAAACACCAAACAGCTTGTTATTTCCTTCCTCCTTTGCTCTGTTGCTAGGTATTATGACACAACACTTTATTTTGGGCCAACAGATAACACAATAACACAAGTCACAGCAGAGAGAGCAGGAACGTGTTATTAAAGTGGCTGCAATGTGGCGCATGAATGTTGATTCCATATTTAGTTTTTCTTTTTCATTTGGAATCAAATAAAATCAGCCATGACTAGATGTTTTTAAGATCACAACACGAATACCACAAGGTGGAGCCATCAGATGAACACAGATTTAATGAAAATGTCATTTTTGTGTCTTTCTCAGATATTATATTGTGTGACTCCACATGTGTCAAACAGAAAATGTAAATAAATGCTGAATAGAAATAAGAAAATGCACAAAGACTGAAGAACTCAGCAACAGAGTGAGGCATCTTTGGGCAAAGTAAAGTGATCTTGATGTGTAAAATAAATTTTGTGTCCCTTAAAAATAAAAGTAAACAACAATCTGAACATAATCAGGCTAAAAAGCAAAACTAATGACTGATAATAAAAGTAAAAGCCAACTTCACTGACGTCTAAAACCATACAGAGTACAGTTATATATATATATTGACTTTTTATCCCATAATTTCAACTTTATATCCCTACATGTGGTCCAGACTGGAGCATCCAGAGGAAAACCACTCAGGCACATGCAAACCTGGAATCAAACCTGAGGCTTTCTTGCTGTGAGGCAAGAGTGCTAACCGCTGTTCCACCTTGCCACCAGTAACAGCTGATGGAAGATTAAAATGGAGCCTAAAATAAAAGGTGATGAGCATTACACCTACTGTTTCCATGGCTCTCTGCTACAGACTGCAGGTTACTGAGAAGGAAACTGAAAGGAATCAGTTGAAACAGAAACAGAGATAAATTGCTGCACACATCAAAACAGATTGCACAGCTACTACTGCAACTCAAAAGTCCATCATCTGAGGACGGCTGTGAGATGCGGTTGCGAAAGCTTCCGGAAAAAGTCAGTAAATGCACCTTAAATGAATACAGCTCCAATGTTCTGATATTTGATTTTGATTATGATTTCAGCTTCTTAAATGTGAACATTTTCTGGTTGGAGGATGTCATCTTGGGCTCTGATCAACATTTTTTACCTTTTTCTGACATTTCATGGACCAAACAACTAATCAATTAATTGAGAAATTAATCAACCGGTTAATTAATGATAAAAAATAATCATTAGTTGCAGCCCTAAAACACAATATTAGGCTGAATAATTTCACCATATTTTATGTTGAGATAATCCAAATGTAACAAAGTAATCAAGTTACATTAATTTAATATTATGATACTTGGATTATGTTACTGACTGCATTTTTAACAGGTAATTAGTAACTGTATCAGAATACATTTTGAAGGTAACCCTCCCAACCTGGATGTAATAACTTCTTACATTCCTTGTTTCATAAAAGATACAAATGAGCAGGTAATCCAAGATGAATGTATCCAGAGAAGGAGGACTCGCACACAGGTTCAGGCTTGAGTGTTAATTTTAGACATTTGTTATTAAGCTCACTGCAGGGCTGAGCAGACGGTGAAAACTGTGCTAAGGTGCATCAGTTTCAGTCCATGTTGGACTTTTCCCCCCAGCTCAGAATGAAGCACGATGAGCCCCCTCATCATCTTCCTGTGAATGAATGACAAATGACAATAAGTCCCTTTGTTTTGTTTTGAGTGCGAGCTCCATGGTGACATTTTGATGAGAAGCATCAGAATGATGCAGATGGTGGACTGGACATTCCACACACACACACACGCACACACTCTCTGGAAACTGGTTCAGATTTTCCACCTGTTGTCTGAATAATCATCTTTCAAACCATCTAACATCCAGGTATGTAAAGTCTTCATCACTTTCTTCATCTGAAAAGACAACCTGTCAGTCCTTAAAGTCAGGTTATTTCATGACAAACTGGAATCCTGGTGACTCTTCCTGCTAAAAAAATGTCGCTCAGCTTGAACAAAATGTATTTGTTTCAGTGCGTCTGCTTCACTAATATTGCCGTGCAGCTTCAGAATGGATTATTGAAGTGATGCAATATCATCACTAATAGCAACACTGAGTGTTTCCCGTTACCCACAATCCTCTCTTTAAAACAGCAGCATAGCATGCTTTCACACTAATAATACACGCTAACATTTTCCACTGAATCTCTAAATGAGTGCTTCCTGTTTTTCTGAAGGAGTTTGACCTCTGCTCAACATGGACACTGACATCATTCTTAAACAAGTTCTGCACATGAGGCCGTCCTCTTTCTCACCGCGAGAGCGACAGCGCTACAGAGCCGAGGTCAGTCGCTAACGCTTCAGTTTACAGGTCCCAGTGATTTCATGGTGAGTGAGTGGTAATCACCAAGCAATATATTTGAAATTTCTTTGAAATTGCCCACAAATTACCTGCAAATTACTCCCAGATTTCATGGTGAAGTATGTGATAATTATCAAGCACCATTTTTATGTCACTGGTAGCAATTACAAAGCAACATGTTTGAAATTTCTCTGAATTTGCCTGCAAATTACCCCCAAATTTAATGGCAAGCATGCATGAAAACAACACTTCCAAATGATCACGTCCTTACCATGAAATCTGGGGGTAATTTGGAGGTAATTTGTGGGCAGTTTCTACTTTATAATTAACACCATCTACATGAAAATGGTATTTGCTAATTATCCTATAATTAACAATGAAATTTGTGGCTAATTTGTGGGTAATTTTAAATATATTACTTGGTCATTTTCACCTATTTACCATGAAATTATGGGACCTGGAAATTGTCTAGTCACTGTAAATGTAAAGATATGATTAAAAAAAAAAAAAAAACCTTTATTAATCCCAGATGCATTAAATAGAGGAGTAAACTGTACGATGAATCTGTCTTGCAGAAGATGCTCATGAG
Source organism: Lutjanus campechanus (assembly GCA_027495735.1). NCBI lineage: Eukaryota > Metazoa > Chordata > Actinopteri > Lutjaniformes > Lutjanidae > Lutjanus > Lutjanus campechanus. The sequence goes on from JAJHUR010118725.1 coordinate 5,501, forward strand.
GCACTTTATCCTCATGAAGCTGCAGCATCAAGTTCCCGTCTATCTGCGCGTTAAAGACCTGAAGAACTGGCTGCTGGGTGGGAGAAGCTTCCAGGAAGAGTGAGTCCACACTTTAGATTAAAGTTCACTGCAAACGCACAACTATTTGACAACATGGATTACAACATCTCTCTTAATCTGAAAGGTTCCAGGAAGTTGCCAAAGGGACAGAGACGAGAAAGCTTCTGATGGCTGAACTGGTAAATAGAACACACTGACTAAAAGCACATGTAAAGCTAGTCTAGGTCATTTTTTACTGACCAATGTGGCAATTACAGAAATATTATGTAAATATTAAGGGGTCAGGGGACAAAAGAGTCATACAGCCAGCAAAAAGACTTAAGTGAGGTTATCTTCACTTTGTTCTGAGTTTGCCAACATTAGCCACAATAAGCTGCAGCCGTATCCGACCAAATGTGACAAGAGCAGCGAAACATGTGGGTTTATTGACTTGAGCAAAAGTGCATTTTATTTTTTGAGTTCAACTATTAATCTGTAACAGAATGAATGTGACATCTCTTCTTTAAACATGTGCATTAGTCTCACTTCAAAGCCACTACAGTGCACACGTACACTGGCACAGAATGGCTGTACAGCTGCCTTTTTTCACATTATAATAACGGCGTATTTTTTGTATTTGTAGAGAAATGAGCAGATCCCAGTATTGGCCTGCATTGCTGTCGGTGTCTTTCTTTAATATCACCACTGGGGGGCACCAGAGAAGGGAATTTCAATTCCTTCACACGGGAGCCTGAAGTGAAAAATCGTATCCACTATCACTGACACCTTAAAGCTTTAATTTGCAACATTTTCTAAAGAAATCATAATCTAACATTTTTCTAATATGACACCCTTCATAAAGGGGTTTTAAGTCATGATCAGTGGTTTTATTAATCATAATAATGAATCATTTACTCATGATTTATAAATCACTTTTAAGCCATTAATGACAAAGGGTCCTAAGTTTCTGATTTTAAAGAGTAACTTAACATTAGGCATTAAAACAGTGTTTCACTGTTCTCTCCGGCTGACAGTCTGACATCTCTGATCACAGCCTGCATCACTGATGACTGTATTTGGTTGTAGTCAGAAATGTGCTGTCTAACACCTGTAACCACACACAACAGTGACCCTGAAGTGCACTGCTACATCACTGCAATAAGGTGAGGAGCTACACTTTACTGGAGGATTTCAGTCTTCTGTAATAAGCCAAAAGTCACTAAGTCCCATGCAGCTCTAAATGTCAATAATTCATGTTAAGCCTTTTCAGAATTATCTATCTGGTAACTGTAATGTTAATAAGGATTGTGCCCATATTAGCACTTTAATCATGCCAGAAAAGTTGAGCACAACAAAATTCTGTCCGAAACCAACCCGAACCCGACCCACATTAGCATTTCAGCCCGAACCCGATTACAACATTTTTTAACAAGCTTCCCTTTTTGTACCAAACAGCAGGAGTTTTCAGTGACAGGGACAATACAGTACATGCAGGGAATTGGAATTAGCAATGACTGAACTGGGGAGAAAAAAATTTTAAATAAATAAATGAATAAATAAATATAGTACAGCCCAAACCCGATGTGAGCCTGTGAAATATGTGACAAATAAAACCCGAGATTAGCCCGTTGATTAGACCCGTTGGGTCTTTGCAGAAGTGTCCGGACAGTCTGTTGAGGTGTTGCTGCTGGTGAAGTTAAGAGCTAAAAAGACAAAGCTGAAGGAAAACAAAATCACCATTCACCCTGTCAACTTAATTAATTTGATATTAATATCATATAACCGTTTAGGAAGCTTTAGTAAATGAGTTATTAACATTAATAAAGACATCGTTGCATCGTCTGAATGCACACTGCTCACAAAACTCACATCAAACTCTCAAACTAAGCAGTGCGGATGAAATATGGATCAAGGTTGTGTTACTGCATTGCCTATTTCTGACCTAAAATGTTAACGTGTGCAGGCCTGGACCCAAGCGAGACACCTCTGTCTGAACCAGATGGAGACAGAGCTCTGGGAAGAACTAGAAAAAGAGAGACGCCTCTCACAGCTGCTCAAAAGAAAGGTAAAGAAAAAGAGTAAATAGTTTATGAGTTAGTCCTCTAACTTCCTACACTCACTCTTCTTCTGTCTTCCTCCTCCCACCATATGAAAGGTCACATTGGAGGGTCTTCAAATGTTTCTCTCCGTCATCCGCCCAAAAGCAGAGCAGAATGTACGAACCTTCCTCTGCCACCTGTCCAACAAGCTGCTCGACTCTTTCACTGACTCTCACAGCAGCAAGCGTTCCAAACTGGCTCTGCAAGCCAGGCTTCAGCGCACCACTGCAGCTTCAGCAGCAAAGGTGGTGGACACGGCTCTGGAGTTCCTCCTGGACGTATCGGAGCCGCTTGCTGGGGTCGGGGACTCCAGTCTGGCCTCTGCTCTGAGAAGCAGGGCTGAAGCTGCCGGCACTCACGCTGGCAAACAGCTGGCTGACGCTGCAGCTGCCTGCTTCTGCCTGAACACACCTTCCACTCGAGCTCGTCTCCTGCGTACCTGCACGTCAGTGGCCCGGGACATGGTCAAAGCCATTTACGGAAGATTCGTCGACCGCTCCAAAACCTTCCAACTCATGGACTTCGATGAAAGCTTCATCATTGCTGCAGAGAGCGTCACCCGAGCCATCCAGGACATGGAAAACACAGTGTGGATACACAGCTGGACTCTCCATCGGTTTGAGAAAAGCCCCAAGGTAACAGAAAGCCAAAGGTGGCAAAAGTACACACAGAAGTAGAAGTAGAGGTACTTGAACAAAAAAAAAGACTCTGGTAAAAGTATAAGTACTGATTCAACTTCTTTACTCAAGTAAAAGTGCAAAAGTACAGGCACTGAAAATGTACTTGAAGTATAAAAGTAAAGACGACTGTTTCGATGCAAAGCTAACTGAACCTCACCTTTTCTCCACAGGCGAGACTCCCTCGTCTCTTGTTATGTCTTCCATAATCTTTTGTCTTTTACTTCCTTTTTCATCTTGTTATGATGTTTCTATCACATCTTTACGTGTTTTCTTCTTGTTGCATCTTTTTTGCCATGTTACGTTTTGTATTGTTACGTCTTTTTCTTTTTTGCTTTATTTGGTTTGTCTTTTATATCATTTTCATCTTTTTTGTCTTATTGCATCTTTTTCATCTTGTTACACCATTTTTTGTATTGTTTCATCTTTTATGTTGTTTTTCTTTCATGTCATTTTTTTGTCTTATGCGTTTTATGTCATTTTGTGTTGTTGCACCTTTTTGTCTTCCCATGTCTTTCATGTCATTTTTCATCTTGTTACATTGTTTTCATCATGTTTTCTTTGTGTCTTTGTCTTGTTGCATCTTTTTCGTCTCCCTCTTTATGTCGTTTTTTTCTTTTTTTGTCATGATTGTCTTATTACTTCTGTTTGCCTTCTTACATCTTTCAATTTGCTTTTTGTCTTGTTACGTCATTTTTTGTCTTGTTACATCTTTTGCTCTTTCTGTCTTATGTCTTATACAAAAATCTTTGTCTTGTTATGTCTCATCCACCGCTGCAAGAAGCACTGTGAAAAAAGTCACACTGTAAAAACATATCTGTGTTACTACATGTGTGCTCTGAAGATCTTTACTGACCATGTACTGAGAATAAGTTGTGCTTATGGTTTTAAATTCATAAATTGTTTTTTTTAGGCTCCAGATGTGTGCAGTGTGGCAGCTGCAGAGAAGACTGGTAAGTTTTTTTTCCCTCCAAACCTTATGTAAAGGAGTAAGATGTTTATAACTGTCAGTTGTCTGTCAATGTAAAGTTAAGTCTGTTATCCTGAAAACAAAAGCCCACTGCTCTGAAAATACACGTTGAAAATGGATGTTGAATGAAGTGGCTGCCCATCTCACCGCCTGCCAAACTACATCAACATTTTTGCTCAATTTAACCTTTTTAAGCATCTACTCCTTCTATAAGATTTTTATTGATTTCATACAACTCATAAACAGATACTTCCGGCATTAATTTGAACTTTAATTAACATGAAACAGGCAAACAAAAACAGTCGTTCCAGCCTAGAAAAATTTCAAAGGGAGACGCTACGGCTGTTCTATGATGACATATCATAGGCATTTTGTGATTTATCGCCACAAATATTACAGATTTCTCCTTCAGTTTAAGACTTATGTCATACTTCTGTTAATACTTGTGTGTTTTTTCTTATTCTAGATGATGAAAAGGACAAACAGGGCCAGTGAGGAGTACATCCATTCCTCTGTCGAAGGTGGAGTGTGTCTACATGAGAAGTGAATCACACCAGATGGTCTCTCTACAGCATGTTCTCAATAACATAAATCATATTTATTTAATAAAGAGTAATAGGTATTTGTTGTTGAATTTTACTGATTTATACAAATTATGTAACTCAAAGACTGGGTAGCACTGACAAAGATGAATTTAATCTAAGATTAGCTGATCAGAGTTGAACAAAACTAGGTTTAAATGAGTAAATGCTGATTTAAAATTAAGCAGAGCTCTGTTGCACAATAAAATAAAAAAAAACTGACTAAAATAAAAAAAAATTATATGAGATGTTTGTCCAAATTAAAATAAAAAATAAATTTGAGTGCTATTGGGTCCCATAAATATAAAGAAGGGGGAAGCTTTCTGCTGCTCTGTATTCCTTAACAAAACATTTCATGGTTTGTTAGCTAGCTACAAAGTTTACAGAATGTTACAGTGGTTGCTACCTAGCAAAAAAGTAAAAAACAACAACAACAACAACAAAAAAAAAAACGTTTTATTGTTTGCTACCTAGCTAAAAAAGTTAGTTAGCCTAGTTAGCCTACTCATGATGAAGGAAAAGGTTCAGATAAACCAAAAAACAGACAGATACAGTTAGCTACTAGGTATTGTGGAGCATTTAGCCGCTGATGAGAAAAATTTGTGAATATTGGATTCACATTCATTCAGGTGTACAGACTAATAACTAGTACATCCACGGCTAATATTTTCCTTAGAGGCTACCCTGTGGGTTAATGTTAAATGTTAAGATTTCAGTCTGGTTGATTTGGCGACACCTGTGGTTACTGTCGGTAACAACAAATGGGGTGTAATACTACAGTTCACAGAATTTTGGGGTCCGCAAACAAACTATTGTTCTTTCAATAAAGAAGTCAGGAACTGACTGGCCTTTTCCAGCTGTCAAACGCCAAAACGTCTTGTTTTATAGATGTAATTTTGATAAACAGCGGCGGGTGTCAAGCTCACTGACAAACACATTGAATTTCCTGAGATTACTCCATAACAAAAGTCAACCCCTGTTTTGCCAGTTAAGTGCTTTTAATGTGAAGCTGAAGCAGTAGGAGATGTTTGGTTTGCATTAGCAGTTACTTTACACAACAGTTTTAGGGTTCAAGCAGTGCTACTGCAGACTCCTATTGTTTTTATTCTCTTTATCCTTTCTTTCTTATTGTGATTGCTGCAGCATTGATGTATTTATAGTTTTATGTTTTAATACGTCAAATGACCTACGTCACATGACCTACTTGACCTAACGTATTTTTATTAACTCATAAGCTAATCAAGTATTTTTGTTGCCCAAATGGAGTATACACTAAATAAAACTTGTATATTTATGATAGGTTAATGAGAAAAGGACAGTTTATTCCACTAAATACTTGCAGGATTCTTACAATGTACAACAAGAAGATAAAACAAATAAAGAATTCCCCTACAGCCCAAAAGCATTTAGAATAAAAATACTTGAAGAATGTTACATTTTAAAAAATCTCATAGCCTAGAAAGCTAATCAGAACGAGAAAAAAAAAATCCCTTTAAGCATATGCTGAGCGAGAAACTGTTACTTTAGGTTACGTAAGTCAAGCTATTATATGTACAATATTATGAATGGCAAAAAAATAAAAATTAAAAAATCACTATCTTACCTAAAAATTTGTTTTTGGTCATAAAATCAACAATATTCCTCAGAGAGACATGTCACTTCTGTGAGCAAAAAAAGAAACGGGAGTGAATTATATTGATGACATCACTGCAGCAGTTAGGGTTAACCCTAACCCTTTGCCTAACCCTAATTGGCCAGTGTTACAACTAATCCAGAGTTGCAACACTCCCCTGCCTCCCCTACATTTATGTTTTGGATTCTGAAATCTGTGGGATACACTTTGAGCTGTTTACTAGTATTTACTGCTCTATATTATGCTTCAGGGATGCTAACAGCTTGTGGTAAACATTGGCTCTGATGCCTCTGTCTGAGAGTCGTTTCTGTTCAGCTTCTCATTCTCTTCATGTTCTGTGGCGCCACCTGTTGGTGTCAGTGGTTGTGGCAGTTGCTGAGCTTTCACTTGGAACACGTCCCACTTCTCAGGAAGCAGGCCTTTGTTGAAGAGCACAGAAAACAGGTAGGAGAACAACAAGGTGGCAGCAAGCCCAGACAGCATAGAGATGGTCTTAAA
>JAJHUR010118726.1:5933-25920 GCA_027495735.1 Lutjanus campechanus
CGTGTGTGGTGTTTGCCAACTGTGCTTTGTAGGGACAACTGCAGATACATGACTCTGTTCGGTGTGTGTGTGTGTGTGTGTGTGTGTGTGTGTGTGTGTGTGTGTGTGTGTTTGGACCTGCTGCACTGATTCCTGACCAGCTCACAGTGTCAAATTAGCAACACTCAACACAGACTTACTGTAACTCAACACCCACCGACTCTCTCACTTTTTCTCCATCTCTCTTTCACACACACACATCTCGTAGACTTTGCTTACACTTGAACACACACACACACACACACACACACTTCCTCCTCCCTTCACCCCCCTGTGTTCCTCACCAGCTCCATCTCACAGTTCTCAGTCATCTTTCTCTCTCTTGCTGACTTTCCCAGCCAACTTCTCTCTGCTGTTGTGTTGCTAGGTTACAAACTAGTTGAAGGAGTGGGCGTAGTGTGGTACCACACCCCTGTTAGAACATGCAAGTGTGCGCATGCACAAACACACACTAAAGACACACAAACCCATTCTAGCCAATTTTACCCTGACAAATCTTTGACTGGCATAATTATATTAACTTTTGTGTGTGTGTGTGAGAGAGAGAGAGAGAGAGAGAGAGAGAGAGAGAGAGAGAGAGAGAGAGTTGATTTAAAGGTACTATGTGGAATTTTCAGAAAATGAAGTGCAGTCAGCATCCTGTTGCTCTTGCGTGTTTTCACACTCTGTAGGTGCGAGCAAGTGCTCTTGGCTAAATTGCCAACATTTTCATTTTATAAATCAATTTTAAAACAAAGGTTATGATAATAGCACATTTTACACCTATGTCATCAGTAGGTATTGTTAGTTTTTAAATTTTGGCTTTTTTGGCTTTTAACACATTTTTTAACTGTGTGAAGTTGTGAATTCTTGTCTTGAACAAGGGTGTTTTCTGGCACAGAGAAAGTTTAGAAATTTAAAAAAAAAATAAATCAAACCAAAACATTACATAAACATATATTTCAACCCATGAAGAATAAAATTTCACCAAAATGTTGGAATTTGGGTGGTGATATGAAGAGAAGACACATGGCAGCACGCATAATTGTCTGGGTGGCATGTCTATGTTTGAGCCACCAGAGGACGGTGACAGGATGGTATTTTCTCTCTTCTGTGTCAGGTTGTTGAAGTGTTGAAGTGAAGTGAGCTGAAGTGAACTGCTGGATTGAATTTGGACTGAGAGAGTCACTGAAGGTAGGTTTGTAACCGATATTTTCACTGTAAAAAAAAAACGATGAAAATCATGATGAACATGATGTAACATTTGTTGGGGTCATTACAATGTGGTTCTGTCGCACATTTTTCCTTTATTAAAAAATTGCATCCTCTACGATTTGGCTATTGCACTTGGTCATATTACGATTTTGGGAATATTTCAATAAACTGTACAGCCATACTGAAAATAATAACTGTAATACCATATACTGTGACATTTTGGAGACAGTTATCATGAAAATCTACAGAAGAGTATATGCATTAGGCTTGGGCACGGTACACCAGGGTATACCAGATTTAAGAAATCCCAACGGTATTATTTTCAGTACCATCACAAATGCAGATCCTCCTCTTTCTATTAAAGTGATAGTGAGATGCTGTATTGAAGTGTGCAGCTTACGTGTCCAGGTGTCTTTGCACAGGAGCACAGCTGAGCAGACAAACATAACTTTCATGTAAAGAAGAAACATGTCGTTTGGGGAATAAAGTTACAGGAATAACTAATTCAAAAGTAGAGAAATATATCTGCCCCTGTTTTGGATTCAGTCCAGATGATAAAGGTAAGCTAACAAACACTGCAGACTGCTGGCTGGTCAGAGCAGCATTTTGTTTTGAGTGTGTAACTTTAGCGAGCATCACAGAGGGCGAGGGCCAGACTAATTACTGGTGGCAGAGTTACAGTGAATGTGCGCTGAGTGGAGGGAAAGGTGAGTAGTGAAGTTGTCATTCCGGCAGAATATGTTCAGACTGCGCAGTAAGTTTACAGTTTAGGTCTGAGTTTGTCAGTGAATAAAGGTTGCAGCTTCTCCAGACTAAAGTGGAGCTCCTGCGTGTGTGTGTGTGTGTGTGTGTTGTTCCCCAGCTGTGGGAACAGTGATGCTACGACAATCAGTACCGCCTACATTGTGGGTATATTAGCTACAGTGTTTACAAAGGTTTTACACAAATAACGCCTAATACCGTATACCCCTGTAAAATGTCAGGAAGCTATGAAGGCCTAAGCCTAATGTGTATATATCTTATTGTGTCTTGTGATACAACATATTCTCTCTGAATTGCACAGAAGTGTGACCATCAATATAATTGCATTTGCCCATTAGCAGCTGTTTCAGTTTGCACAAATGCAGCCACCTCTTTCAAGCTTGTGTGGTCCTTCTAACCAGACGCAGCTTTCAGCACAATCTCTTTATGCACCAAAAGAGAAAGAATTTCCTTCTTATTAAAAACTGATTCTGAAGTGAAACTTCACTAGTTCATTTACACAAGGGATTTTATAGAGGCAGTCATATGCGCTAATGTCGGTAGTTTGATATATTCTCAAAAGTTCGACTTTGATCTTGAAATTTCAAGTTTATTCTCGACAATTTGACTTTATTTTCAAAAATGCAAAATCAAAAAAAAAACCTCTCCTTTGATTTAGTTCGACTTCATTCTCAATATTACGACTTTATTCTCGCAATGCAAAATGAAAAAATGATCCCTCTATTCTCTTTTTTTTTCTTAAGCTAAGCCCTAACACTCTTCTGTAAAAATCTCATTCCACTGCAACTCAAAACATAATTAATCAAAAGGATTATGAAAATAGTTGAATTACAGACACTGTAATAATTACAGGTGTGCAATTAGAGATTCTAGTCAATCCTTCCACACTTTTATTGATTTACTCCGTTCACTTTCTATTCATTCATCAATCAATTCATCGTTGTCTGTGCATCCAATTCCACCAATTCTACAGGCGGGATACTCCTAGAGTAGAAAGTGTTTGAATGTGTTTTTGCTGTTTGATGGAAGTGCTTTCATCCCATCCTACATCTCTCTGTGTGAGATGTGTTGCACTGCAGTGAAATTGTTGCATTTTTTAAATTCAATCTACTTGTTTTAATAATGCATGTGTGAAATAAAACGAGTGTCATCTTGGTGTGTTTCTGTGATTGCAGCATTTTGTTCAGCGTGTTCGTGTTGCAAGAAAATTTGATGTGGTTATAGCATGATTGGTGACCCCGTGTGATGTGCTTCATTCAGTTTGAGCCAAATGATGACAGCGCAGGAATCAGACAGATGATTTGGTCACAGTTTGCAGCAACACCACCCATGCAGTGGTGTTTATTGTGACTCCACCCAAGTATAATGTCACGGATGCGTTATTCATCTCATCATCCATCTCCCTGCTAATCCATCTCCATTCATCCATCCACCCAGCAAGCCAGCAATCTCTTCACCCATTCATGTATCCACTCATCCATCCCGACCATGCTTCCATCCATCTATTTATACAACTGTGCTCTCACCTATTCATCCATCTAGCCATCTACTCCTCCATTATTAATCCATCCATCCACCAGTTTAACCATTCATCCATCCATGCATGCTCACCATCAGTGGTGCTGGACTGTAGTCTCTGGCAGAGCCCCTCTGTGTCTCCATAGCTGTCCTGGATCTTCTGCAGGGCGTCGGCCCCTCGGAGCTCCATCAGCTCCCTGAGCTCCTTCACCGTGACCCCGAAGTCTCCCCCTGCGTGGCTGCCATCTGCCCTTCCTCCACCCCCGCCTCGAGTCCCTTTGGGATAAAACTCCACAGCGCTGTTTGCCATTTCACCCATCGTGGCTGTTGTTGACATGTCAATAAGGTTCTATTTTTCTGTTGCGGTCCTCCCCCGTGGTCGACTCAGTTCCCCTCTCGTTTGGTTGGTGGAGGCTTGTTCATGTGCTCAACAGTCAGAATCTTGTCTTGATTTCTTACTTGTGCAAATTGGATGACACACCTAAACCCTTCTTTAATTTGATTTAAGGAGAATGAAGGGGCGTTGGTTATTAACTTGTTTTCTCCTCACTATCTTGGCCTAGGCTCCCACTGCTCCTTTAATTCTCCATAACAGGAGGAGGAGGGTGAGGGGGATCAAGGGCAGCGAGCAGGGGCACTACAGAAGAGTGATGTCTGAATGAATCCAGCTTTCTTTTTTAAATTTGTCTCCTCTGCAACTCCGCTCTTTCCTCGTTTCTGTCCCCCTCCCTCCAGGGTCACGGCCAGTCCATGGACGGACGGGCTCACGGACTTACAGACGGGGATGGACGGATGACGGACGGATGGAGAGAGGGGCGAGCAGGGCAAAGGCGGCTGATAAATCAGAGACAGGAAGTGGATCCAGTTCAGAGGTAGCTACTGCTGCACCACCAGGACCTGAGAGAGAGCAAGGAGGAGATGAAGCATTAGCACTCTGTTCTATTGATCTCACTGACTATCATTACATCAAATCATCTCTGAGGCACAGACGGGGCGTGCTGACTCTGGAGTCAGTTGTGAAACTTGTACATTTGATGCAGTGCCTAAAAATCTGCATTAATACATCAGCCTTCATCTAAATAAACACACAAGTATGATTTGATACATCAGTCATTTCTGAGATGGGAAAAATCATGTCATACCAAAAAAAACATTACAAATTATTAATACCAACACTCTAATTCCAATTTTGGCGAACCTTTATTCTTTAAGGATTTATATCTATGAATTATACTGTATGTAATTTATGAAATGTTTTAGTTTACTTTAATTTTTTGAATTTCTAAACTTGCTCTGTGCCAGAAAACAGCCTTGTCCCATACAAGAATTCACAACTTCAAAGGTTTTAAAAATGTGTTAAAATCCTTCAAAATCTAAAACTAATAAATACCTTTGGATAACATAAAAATGTGGTATTTCAATCATCTTGGTGGCTCTTTAAAGACAGCCCAGATTTCTGTCAACTCTGTCAGATTTTTACAAAAACATGATTTAATCAGGCATATAAAGGGTTAGCTATACCCTAAGTACCCCTGTCCCACTTCCTGGCTTAAAAAAGGCAGGAATCCTGCTCAAACACTGGTAAAAGTTCTATTGTTAGACAAATACATCAACTTATATTTCTATCAGATGTGTCACAACCATAACATGTCAACTCTGTAGCCCTTCTAAATCAAAGCTAAATAAGAATTATGGTTTAAAAATGTGTATTTTGATTAGCATGAGACACTTTAAAAAAATAAAATGGCTGCTCACTGCGACTATGCAGTGAGATGAAAAAAGGGAACATTTAGTCAACCCTGTCAGATTTTCCATCTGACAGTTGACGTCTACATTTAATAAAATACCTTATCACCAGGAGGCTGGCCTGTCACAAGGTTTAATAGCCAAGAGTTTGATATTTTAAAATATATTTTCCAGCATAATTGAAGAGTAAAAATCAAAAACCCCTCAAAATACAGTTTTATCCCAGTTCTCAAGAATGAGTGAAATACAGTAATTTAAGACAACAGGTACAAACGTAATACATTTGACAGCATCATAAGCTGCAAACAGAAAAAGAGGATATGTATATCTACTGTGCCCTTTAACGCGCAATTTAAGATCCTCAAAACTCAATAAATATACTACATGTTTTTTAAAAAGCCTGCAGGCACACCACAGCCATATTATTACCCTTTAAAGTGGATATGTAGAGACAAAGTCCCTCCCCTTCCTGCAGACCATGATGGGAACTTATTTTGGAAAAGAATATATACAGTAGTCGACAGCCAGACACATTTTTTGATCCCATTTGAGTAGTGCCATAAATAGAAGAAAGGCGCAGTTTGTTTCAAAACTGTTTTAGTATAAGACTGCGAAAATATCTAATTAGAAAGACTACACAACCAAAAGTCGCACACATGACATCACTCATTGAACTTTGCTGCAGCTGTCAACATGGCCAGATGTAAAGTGATTTTCACCTCTTTTGATACTTTGTTCTTCTAGAACTAGGAGCCAGGGTGACGGCCATGTTGGTGCTGGTGATGTATATTGCGCCTGACAAGGGATGTATCTCACTGTTCGTTTGAGGTGAGAATCTTTTGGCACCTAACAATTCAATTTGATTCTGATTCAGAACACTGCTGCAATTAAACTCGGTACTTTAAAACATAGCCTATTTGTAATGATCCAAGCATCTGCTCACACTCAGCCATCCTCACCAAAAGTGGCCTAGTTTAGAGCCTGAACACAACACACATGTATTTCGGTTACATTCCGCCATCCAGTTGGTTCAGCTGTGAGGAACGTACAGCCTTTGAATTGTTACAGGTGATCAAAATGTTGAGAATTGGCTTTTAACTTTCAGATTATTGACTTTTCTGCAATTCTGCACCCTTACTGAGCAGTTTCACACAAAACTAAATGGTACAACAAACCTACGACACACTGTGACTGCAAAATTATCTTTTAAATTGACATGTGTAATTCATGGCACACTTCAAACCATTTATTTTTAAAATACGGTCCCATTAGGAGGGACACTCTGTGGCTAACATGTTAGCAGACGGTGACTTACTTACACAGCCAGCACAGCGAGCATTAGCAGTCATTTGGAGTTGTGTTTTTGGCAGCCTAATAAATGTAAGTCCAATATCACTCAGCTCTTGAGAAAAAATGTCTTTACCTGCTAAATGCATCCACTATGTTCACCAGCTAGTCTGTGCCTGTCTGCTGTATGCTACATCTTTGAAATATTGAACTAAAATTGAAGAACTTTGAAGAAGTCAAAGCAGCAGCAGAGTCGGTGATAATTCTCTGTGGGTTCATTACTAAAAGTGACAGCTGTCATACCATACTCATTTCCTTATTTGTTAAAATAATATGATAAAATAAAAGGAGTTTTAAATATTCTCATAAAATTGAAAAAAATTGGCAAAACCATTCTTAAAGTGAAATCTTAGATTGAGGTTTGCATCAAAAAGCTTCAAAGATCTCCTACAATGTTGCTTTTTCTTTCATCCACACAGAATGTGGATGAAAAAAACATAAAGCTATAACATTTTTCATCTGATATTGACTGTACTGATATCAGTCCACCACTAGGGCTGTCGTAGTTACTTCCGAAATGTTGCACTATTGTCAAGCCCACCACAGGGGATGGCAAGCAACCACCACAACTGATATGTTTGTGTTTTCCCTTTTTTCAGGCTAGGCCCTTCTGTTTTACACTTCAAGGCTAAATCAATGATTAATGCTTTTAAAATTTCGATGAGCTGCATGAGGGCTGGTTCAACCTCAAGGACAGATCAATACACAACTTCAGTGGCTCGACTTAAAACTTGAAGGTTGTAAGTTTTGCCATGTTTTATGTTGTTTTAATATTTATTACATAGGTCAACCTGTTGAACTCAGCATTAGCATGTTATGGCGCTAATGTGGCTAGCAGACTGGCAATGTTGGGCTAATGTTGTAATATTCAGGGACAGTCAAGATAAATGCAGCCTTAAAAATGGAACTGGTGATTGTGACATGGGATGTTGTGTACTCAACTTGTGAGCTCTTTAACACTTTTAGAAAATTTCTTCTTGTGAGGGCAAAAGTGTGTGAAGCATCACTTGAAGCCAGTTGTGTTTCATGTTGGTTTTTACGGAAATATATACTGTACCACTAACGTTAGCTCAGCTAGTGTTAGCTTTCTTGTTATATGGAGGGCCAATCTGCACTATATTTAGCCTTAAGTTTACTTGATAGATATAGGTAACAATATAGCTACTTGAGTAAAAGAAATGGTCAAACTGCAGTAATTCATTTGCTTTGCAACATTGTAACTGTAACTATGAGTAGCACCCAGCAGCTAGCTTGCTCAGACCATAAAATTGCCTACTGGGCCATAAAGTAACATCCACAGATAACGTCACGCTTTACTGAACCACATTACTTCATTTATCATAAATGAAGCAATTTGCAACAAAAAAAAAAAAGAGCCAACCTAAATGACTGCAGAGGAAATTCCTTCACCATAGCAGTCCTACCACCAGCGCAGTCCACTGTTAGAGGATGGCATTGTTCTTATTGTCAAGAAAGCCCATGAAAAGACCAAAACCAACAATGTGTGTCCATCTCTCAATAGTTTCTGACTTCTATGGCTCTCAGCTCCAAGTCCACTGGCTCCTACTCAAGACTTAAATCTTTCAAGTCATTTTTCATCTCATCTTTCATGATGAAATGAAAAATTACTTTTTAACCCCTTTAGATCACACCCCTAGTCCTATCATGCACCAACTGAACAATAAACGTCAAAATAAAAAACACACACAAAAAACGGAAAATCCGTTCATTTTTTCCTGGAAAACAAAATATGGTGGGTGTTTATGTAAACTCATTCTTCCAAGATGTTGGCTAACTCAAACCTTGTTCTGCTTCATCAGAATACTGTTGTTACAGGCCCACTGGCTAGAATTTATTAACTCTGGGGAAAGTGGTATCTTTGACAGCAGATTATGTGCAAGGCATTTTACAGTAGACTGCTTCAGCAGCTAGCTAACTTTAGCTACGTTGAGCATATGTAGGGCTGGGGGCTCACTGATAAAAGTTTATCATTTGTACAAAAAAAACAAATGACTTTACTCACTGATTTGAGTGAAACTGGATCGTATTTATGAAGGAAATATTTTCTGATTTTCCCTTTTTCATGTTCACTGGGAGATCCCAGTCTGGGAAGAGGCAGCCAGGTTAATGGGCTGCTGTGCTGTAGCTGTATGGTTATGGGGGCATTGCGTTAGCACTCATTCAGTGCTGTTGCTACTGTGACTTTAAAAATAGCTCACAAATGGTTTCACTTCTATAAATGGGTTCAGTAATTCGTTTGTGTGTCAGTTTGTAGGGCTCAAATAGTGGCTCCAGCACGTCACCGAGCCATGTTTCAGATCCACCCTGATCAGAACAACAGTTCAATGGTCTTGCTCCACAATTCAGCACCACATAATTCTCAGTCTTTTCATGTTTTCAGCAACTATGTTCTAAATTGTTCTTATGTGTTCAGAAGAAAAACTCACTTTTTCCAGAGATGTAGAGACAATGGAGGCGCAATTCACTGTTGGTTTTGGTCTTTTCATGAGATTTGGTGATGACATGAAACGTAAAGATTATTACTAGACTGTTCTTTAAGGTTGACCCAGGTAATCAACCAGGTATGTCAAAGCATCCACTTTGACACAAACCACTTCAGGCCTGGACACATCCACATCCCTTGTAGGTGTGATTCTTTTCATGTTCAATTTGTTCAGTCTAATAAAAAGCTTGCGAGACCTGAAAGAGGGAAATTTCCTGAAGTGAGCCGCTCTTGTTGAATCCACCGAAAAAAACAATTTCCTAATCAGTGAATTAACATTTCAACCCATCTCTGGAACTGATTTAATTAAAACAAATCTGACACCGATAGCGTTCAGTACCGCCTAGTAGAACAGCGACTCGCTTTCTCTTCAGCCACACTGACTGACTGACTGAAGCGAAGCTTCTTCCCACATGAGCAATTAGTGCTGCCTGTAACTAAATATTCTCAGCATCACACATGACACAACATATTCTGATTTCCCTATCAGGGTATTTTACATAAGGATGAGCATAAAAAAAAAACAGAACTGAAGCTCATCATTAATTCCTTTCGTCCTCCCTCCTCTCCACTCTTCACTCTCCCTCAGCTCCCTCTGCCTCTTGCATCTTCTCCCTCCCTTTCTTCCTCTCTTCTCTGCCATGCCTCAATCCTGACTGAGAGTGTTAGTTTATGACTGAGTCACCCTGCTCTGCCTTTGAAGCTTCCTCTCGCTCTCCATCTTTTCTTATTTGCCCGCTCTCCCATCTATCTATCTGTCTACTCTATCTATATGGGTTTAGTCTGTCTTTTTGTGCGTGCCGTGTCTTGTGGTGTCTCGTTGCTTGTTATTATTTTACCTTCCTCCTTTTCCCCTCTCCTGACTCCCTCATTTTGTCGCTCTCCCTGTCTATCTGCTTCCTGCTACTGCAATCATTTATTTACTCAGCCAGTCGCGCATTTTCTCCCCAGCCTGGTCTCTTACTCACTGATTCTGTCTGATTTTATAACGCTCACGCAAGAAAAAGCTCTTCTGTTCAGCCTCCCAACTATTGCAACTAACTCTGACCGCGTCTCTCTGTTTGTCCCAGAGCTTTGATGTGTACAGTGCACATGTGTGTACGTGTGTGCACATGTGAGCCTGCATTACATAAATTGAAAGAAAAAAAAAAACACTTTGTTACTCAATTTGTTACGCCTTCCTAACTCTTACACACACGCACGCACGCACACAAAAATACAGCCCACTTTAGCCACAGGATGCAAGCCTCGCCAATGTACAGTAAACACACAAAGACACCGACGCTCATGCCCAGAGACATCACTTATATGATCTCTGTTATGACACACGCACAAGTGTGTCATACACCACGGTGCTTTCAAAATGAAAGTGAGAGAGAGAGAGAGACGGGGCCGTCCTGGCTGGAAAAGTGTTTGAACATGAAAAGAGTTGGATAAAAGGTCACCACAATCCTCAGCGGCCGGCCCATTTATCCTGAATGCTAGCCCTGCTCCTCCGCCGTCCCTCAGAGGGTCACAGCAGTCTGATTGTTTTTTTTGTTGTTGTTGTTGTTGTTTTTTAAGAGAAAATGGCCATTCTTTTCCCTCGGGTGTTTTCTTTTTATTGCAGCAGCAAGAAGGTTGAGAGCAGGGAAGACACAGGAGAGAAGGTCCTCACGGGATTTGATTCTAGGCCAGCGGGGCCTCGGATGCTTTGTGACTGTGTGTGTGTGTGTGTGTGTGTGTGTGTGTGTGTGTGTGTGTGCTGGATGGGGCAACCCAGGTTATATACACACACTTGAGCGCATGTGACTAAATACGTATGTGTCCGCTCATGTGTTCATGTCTGCACTTCTTGTGCACACAATTGTCATCCGAGGTGACTGTATTCACATTACTGCTCTGTGTGTGTGTGTGGGTGGGTGTGGGTGTGTGTGTGTGTGTGTGTGTGAACCTGTCAGTATTCCGTCCCCCTCGCCTACACAGGCTACAGTCCGCGGTCCACCTGTGCACCTGCAGTCCCACTTTCCGACAGGCATCTAAAGGGTCACCTTTGGCAGAGCCCTTGTATCTGGGCTGCTTCCTGCCGTCACTGGCTCGGCGCCAGTCACACACTTCTGTAATGCCCAGCGGGAATAGCACACTTAGAATT
This sequence comes from Lutjanus campechanus, assembly GCA_027495735.1. NCBI lineage: Eukaryota > Metazoa > Chordata > Actinopteri > Lutjaniformes > Lutjanidae > Lutjanus > Lutjanus campechanus. Next base: position 17,174 of record JAJHUR010118726.1, read on the forward strand.
CGACACAGTCAGTGGCTGGAGCCATTAAAGGTGGGCCGCCAACAGGGCACGGATATCTGCATTACTGTAGAGCACATTAAAGAGAGTGGATGATGCTGGCGACGACGAGGGTGATGATGGTGACAGGTGTTTGGACCGGGGTTGTCCACGGTCTCCGTTACTGCTTAAAAAGCTGGTGTTGGCGAGTACACGTGTCTATGATCTCAGGATGAGTATCCAGAGCTGTGACTACTGATTATTTATTTATTTTCATAGTTGATTAATCAGCCGATTATTTTCTCGATTAATAGTTGTTTGTTTTAAAATGTCATAAAAATTGTGAAAACGTCTATCAGTGTTTTCAAAAACCCAAAATGATATCCTTAAATGTCTTGTTTTACTCACAACCCAAAGATATTCAGTTTACGGTCATAAAGGAGTAAAGAAACAAAAGAACATTCACATTTAAGAAGCCGAAATCAGAGAATTACATTTTTTTTCTTAAAAAAATGACTCACACCGATTAATCGATTATCAAACTAGTTGCCAATTAATTTAATAATTGATTCATAATCAATTAATCTTTAAAGCTCTATGGGTATCATTTTAAAAAATTATCAGAACCAACACCAGTAATCCCTAAAATGATAGTTACCTGAGAACTACATTTGACACATTGAAGAACGCTTGTGGTGATTGGCTGTGAGTTGTTTTGTTTGTTTGTTTGTTTGTTTTTTGGATCTGCAGGTATCAAAAGGATAGTTATCATTTGACTGGAGTAGTTTCAGTACTTCTTGGTACAGGGTTATTTCAATCAATACCTTAAAGCTATTGAATACCAATACCCAGCCCCATATACCCCAATCTGATACCACGTAATTTATTAACCCTGAAGCGGAAACCTGCAACTTCCCAGCACGTCCCATACGCCATTTCTTTCCCCAGGATGGCAAAGTCATGTTCCATGGCAATCTTCCTCTGTATGTATTTGTTTGAGATTTACAAAGTGTTTTTTTCCTGAGCAAGACAACAAGCAATGCATCACATCATACAGGGTTAGTAGTATACAGCTGTTTAAAAAAAATAAACAAATTATTTTTTCATTTCTTTTTAACTGTGCCACAAATTACACATATGTTGTTTGTCAATTTGAAAGATAATTTTAGAAGACAAGAAAGGCTCAATCTGTGGGAGGTTTATCGTAGTTTAGTTGAGTTTTACGTGAAACCGCTTTCACCTCTCGTCTCGCGCAACAAACGCCATCAACGCCAATCTCGCTGCTCCCTGTAATGTTATCTTACCTGAGGTGTTTGACCAGGGACTCCTGGTCCTGGCAGTGTAGCTTCAGCAGCTAATGTTAGCTTTTGGAGGGAGAAAGTCATGACATCACTTACACGACTTCTGGGTGTGTAGTCTATCTAATTATGTATCTTCACAGTCTGATACTTAAACACAAACTGTGACTTTCTTGACGTGTAAAATTATCTTTTAAATTGACAAACATCATATGTGTGATAAGTGGTACAGTTCAAAAAATCTCACACCATTGACTACGGTCCATATTTTTTCCAAAGTTTAGTCCACTGGAAGGGTCATGACATATGGGGTGGGAATTTCTTGCCACGTTGCGATTCAATTCGATTACGCAGGCTACAGTGTGATAATAAAATGATCTTTTATACTGTCAGTGCATCTTGGTGCATCAAAATTTGAAGCCCATTAGATTGTATCCATTTGCAGTAGCTCACGCTGAGCCATCCTCACCAAAACTCGAGAAGTAACCTAGTTTAGAACCTTAACATGATACATATTTAAGTCTGTTTCACCATCCTTTGGTTCAGCTACGAGGGACGTACAGCGTGGTCTTAAAATATTGTTACAGGCGAACACTGATTCATAATCTCTCAAGAGAGAATCATGATGCAACTAAGAATCAATTATTTTCTGCACCCCTATTTTTTTGAACGCACTGGTATCGGAGCAGTATGTGGTATCGTCCGATATGCAAAGTTCAGATATCAGAATTAATATCGGGAAAGAAAAAATGGTAATGGAGCATCTGTAGTTTGGATATGAGAAGAATGAAAGAAAGTCCTGCTTAAGACTGATCCATGTCCACTCTGATGTGTATCCATCTCACAGACATGCACAGACACACACTCTCACACTCTGTGTCCCATGTCCCTCCCACATGAGCCACTATCCACCTCCACCTCCACCCAGAACTACACACACTCACAGCTTCATCCTGGCAGGGAATGGCCCCATGCAACAGTGTGTTTCCCACACAAAACGACCTTTCCTGGTCACCTTCAGACGTGCCCGAGCTTCATCCCTCTGCTCATCCTCATCCTCAACACATACATGGCACCGAGAGGAGCTCCTGATTCATGCTGACAAACTACACTGTGCGCCTACTAATAACACAAGCAGAGTGGAGCAGAGCTGTGGTGCGCCACTTGCCTCCCCTATGTCCCTCCGCAAGGTTAACCGGCCCGGCCACCGCCGGCCCGCTCTGCCCGCCTCACACCCACCCTGCGCCGGACGACTTGTGCAGGTTCCTCCGGCCAGAGATCATTACCGGATCAAACCGACACCCCCGCAGCTGAGCGCTGCAGGTGCGACGCGCCGTCACCGAGACAAACAACGCAACTGATCCCCTGAAGCCTGAAGAGAGGAGCCCGGGAAAACCAAGAGACAGACAGCCTCCATCCTCTGCCACCGGACGCGGAGGAGAGATGGAGGGATGCAGGAATGGATGAAGGGATGGATATGTATCATTAGCTACACACGCGCGCGCAAGCACACTCACGCGCACACACACACACTCCCTGATAATGTCATAGCGCTGTTTGGCAGGGTATTATGGTATGTCCTACTGTATGGGCTATTATTCCAGCTGTGGAGGCCTGTGAGGGTAGAATACCCATCAGGCCCTGCTTCACATTCTCATCAAACCTCCGACATGTTATCACTGAAGCACAGCGCGAGCAGGAGCACATCCTCCAGAATAAAAAAAAAGGGCGCTCGGGCGCCCGGGGTAAATAACAGTCACAGTCACGCACGCAGGCACGCACGGACTCACCGACTCACCGTGCAGGCCGAGCTCAAGGACATCAGCATCAGCGCGCGGGCGGGGAGGCAGAATCCCCGTTAATCTGCGTGTGCGTGGAGCGGACAATGTCCCGGAGCGGAGGACAGGATCCAGGAGGGGGGACCGGAGGAGTCCGAAGGAGCGGAGGGATGAAAGACGACGACGGTGCTGATGAATATTCCGCTCCGCGCGGTCACCTGACGGTCGGTCGGTCGGCGGAGTTCTGCGGCGGTGGAGGAGAGAGAGAGAGAGAGACAAAGAGACAGGAGAGAGAGAGAGAGAGAGAGAGAGGATGCGCCGGGCTGAGGCTTTAAACACCTCCGCTGTTGGGAGGAGGAGGAGGGGGGCAGTCCGAGAGCCGAGACGAGGGGCTAGCTACTCCCGGCGGCCAGAGCTGCTAATTTCACCGAATTCGGTTGACTGTTCAGGGAACAGAGAGAAAAAGAAAAGAAAAAGAGAAAAGAAACGCCGCGGTGAGTGGAGAAGCTCATGCGACATCTTTGGAGGAGGAGGAGGAGGAGGAGGAGGAGGGGTTGAGCCGCTGCGAGAGCCCGCGCGCACAGGAGCTCGGTCGCAGCATCCGCGAGAAGAAGCGAGCGAGGGAGGGGGTTGGAGGACAGCTCCATACGTCACCCCCCACCTACTCGGCGGCGTGATGACGACACCGCACACCGCAGTGGACGCTTTTTGTGTTATCAGTTGGTGTTTAGAGCCATCTTTTAAAAATGCTAACACTGATACATGAAGATGATCCCAAACGAGACATGTCTGTGACAGATTCTGCTAGTTGTCCTCTCAAATGCCTCACATGTGATAATCATTCTGTTCTACTTAGTATCCTGGTGCATATCACAAGGGAGTCCCACAGTCATTGGTGGGAGAAATAGGGGAGACCAGGGGCGAGTGTAACATTTTTTACATTTTCTTTCAGCTCACAGACTACTTGAACTACACTAGGCGTCGTTTGATGTAAGAAATATAGGCTATATTTGTGCACCAGTATTGGGCAGTAGTATATTCCTGTAGTCCTGTATCGTTGCTTTACCCAGTAGTGTAAGGGATTACAATTTCCAAAACAGTAATAACATTACAGTTACTAATCCAAGTAACTGAGTTACTGTCAGTGGTGGAAAGAGTACTAAAAATCTGTGCTCAAGTACAAATACTGTTGCATTACTAAAATATTGCTCAATTACAAGCAAACATACTGGTGTTAGATAAAAAGGGGTTTTTGTTTCTTTGTATCACAGATTCCCAACCTGGGGGTCCCAAACCCCAGTAGGGGTCTCCAAAGCTTCACAGGGGATCTTCTTGATTTAAGGGTTGTAACAAAGCAACAAAATATGTATGCCTGTATCTCAGCATTTCATTCAATTCTGCCAGGAAAACTAAATGAAATTGTTATAAAAAGGTGAACCACCAAGCACATGGAGGGAAGCAATAATTTCAGTTATTCCTAAAGAGGGGAAGGACATGTAGTGCATTTAGGCCAATTTCTGTACTCAAGCTGTATGCATCAATGTAAGCTAAACAATAGACAATACTCTGGTTATAAATAAAATGTACAAAAACGACATTCTAAGTTATAACTACACCCCTCAGAAAGACATGCTAAGCAGATTTGAATTCAAATGGAATTCATTAGATATTAAGTGTATCTGGGAATTCAAATACCTAAAGACATTTCCAAAATATATCAGTATGTCAGTGTACCTTAAAAGCATCAAGTCAGATATTAACAGGTGGTCCGAATTGACCCTTCACTAAGCCCCACCTCCAGATAGCTTAGCAACCACAACTGAGCTATCAAGCTTTCCATTTCTCGACATGCTGAAGGTGTGCAGGAGGCTCTAAGAAGAGTGATAACCTGGGTTTCATGAGTCTGGACAGTGACGTCTTTTCTGTAGTCTCTCAAAACTGTGAAACACAAGAGTACATGTGTGGTGAATGGATTAAACTCTGTCTGCATCTGCTCTAACATAAGCTGCAAACATTAGCATGTCCAGCTAACTAACACTGGCTTACTAGCTGCAGTAACTTTACCTCCCGATAAACTTGTTAGATTTCACTGCATCTGCATTTGTTCTGTGGGGCATTGAGGAGGAGGATGTGGGCTGATGCAGAATCAAAGTGGGTCGACAACGATGCATCTCACTCTTGCTCACTGTCTCAGGTCAAAGCTGAGTTAGCTTAGCTCTTATCCCTGCTGTCTTCTGCAATTGTCGTCTGGCTGGATCTACCAATCTCCAAGTCCACTACACTAATCAAATCCCTGCGCTTCCTTTTACCACATTAATGAGCGTATTTCCATCATCTGTCATGTAGATATACCTGCCGTATTGCACCATCTGACAAATGTTTGCTGAGATGTAAGTTAGCTTTAGCCTCAGTCTTTTAGCACTGACGTTATATCATGTACGCAACTGCTAGGTAACTTTACATAAACACTTTCTCAGGGTTGTTGTTTTAAAACTTGTCAGATGGAAACATTAAAACCTTAGCTGGTGGAACGTGCTCTCTACAATCTACCTCCACTAGTTGGGGTCTTTGGAGAGAATTCTGTCGCGGAATTTGATTAGATATTTCTCAACCCACAAGTTAAAATGTGTACAGACAGGTGAGATGGAAAGTGGTCTATTTTGGAGGAAATGCAGAGAACAGCTGGCAGATCATTTCCATATATTTTGGAGCTGCCCGGCCATTCAGCCACACTGGCAGGAGGTAATACAAGTCATTAAGAATGTTTTTGGAGAAGGATTTGACAGTTCTTTCTCTAGTTTATTTGGGCAATATTGCAGCTCATCTATTGATAAGAGACAAATGTCTATTAAAGATATTATTGGCAGCCAGCAAGAAAGCTGTAACACGAAAATGGTTACAAACCAAACCTGACTGGATAAATATTGTGACTGATGTTCAAAATATGGAAAGAAGTTGGTTGTTTTTTTTTTGCTAAATCTTTAGGTTGATAAATTTTTGGAGTACTTGGAGAAATGGATTGTGTTTTTGACCCCACAGGATCATCACTGATCTGCCACTGTATGAACTGACATGTACCCCCATTACTGTTGTATAACATCAGTATGAATGTATAGGTGACCAACAGTTCCACTGTATTTTTTGTTTTTCTAAAAAATAAAGGATATACAGTACTGTGCAAATGTTTTAGGCAGGTGTGAAGAAATGCTGTAAAGTAAGAATGCTTTCAAAAATATAAATCCATCCATCCATCCATCCATCCATTTTCTGTAACCGCTTATCCGTAAGGGTCGCAGGGGGCTGGAGCCTATCCCAGCTGACTTCGGGCGAGAGGCGGGGTACACCCTGGACAAGTCGCCAGTTCATCGCAGGGCTGACACATAGAGACAAACGACCACTCACTCTCACATTCACACCTACGGGCAATTTAGAGTCTCCAATCAACCTATTATGCTGCATGTCTTTGGACTGTGGGAGGAAGCCGGAGTACCCGGAGAGAACCCACGCAGACACGAGGAGAACATGAAAAATATAAATGTAATTGTTTATTTTTATCAATTTACAAAATGCAAAGTGAGCAAACAGAAGAAAAATCAAAATCAAATCAATATTGGTGTGACCAAACTTTGCCTTCAAAACAGCATCAATTCTTCTAGGTACACTTGCCCAAAGTCAGGGATTTTGTAGGATCATAGTCAGGTGTATGATTAACCAATTATACCAAACAGGTGTTGATGATCATCAATTTCATATGTAGGTTGAAACACAGTCATTAACTGAAACAGAAACAGCTGTGTAGGAGGATTAAAACTGGGTGAGGAACAGACAAACTCTGCCACCAAGCTGAGGTTGTTGAAGACGGTTTGATGTCACAGGTCAAACACCAGGACAAGACTGAGCACAGCAACAAGACATAAGGTAGTTATACTGCATCAGCAGGGTCTCTCCCAGGCAAAGATTTCAAAGCAGACTGGGGTTTAAAGATGTGCTGGTCAAGTTCTTTTGATGAAGCACAAAGAAACGGGCAGCTTTGAGGACTGTAGACACAGTGGTCGGCCAAGGAAACTTAGTGCAGCAGATGAAAGACACATCATGCTTACTTCCCTTCAAAATCACAAGATGTCCAGCAGTGCCATCAGCTCAGAACTGGCAGAAACCAGTGGGACCAAGGCACACCCATCTACTCTCCGGAGTAGTCTAGCCAGAAGTGGTCTTCATGGAAGAATTGTGGCCAAAAAGTTAAACCTCCGACGTGGAAACAAGGCCAAGTGACTCAACTATGCATGAAAACAGAGGAACTGGGGTGCAGAAAAATGGCAGCAGGTGCTCTGGACTGATGAGTCAAAATCTGAAATATTTGACTGTAGCAGAAGGCAGTTTGTTCACTGAAGGGCTGGAGAGCAGTACAATAATGAGTGTCTGCAGGCAACAGTGAAGCATGGTGGAGGTTCCTTACAAGTTGGGGCTGCATTTCTGCAAATGGAGTCGTGGATTTGGTCAGGATTAATGGTGTCCTCAATGTTGAGAAATACAGGCAGATACTTACCCATCATGCAGTACCATCAGGGAGGCATCTGATTGGCCCTAAATGTTTCAGCAGCAGGACAACGACCCCAAACATACAGCCAATGTCTTTAGAACTATCTTCAGCATAAAGAAGAACAAGGAGTCCTGGAAGTGATGGTCTGACCCCCACAGAGACCTGATCTCAACATCATGGAGTCTGTCTGGGATCACATGAAGAGACAGAAGGATCTGAGGCACCTACATCCACAGAAGATCTGTGGTCAGTTCTCCAAGATGTCTGGAACAACCTACCTGCTGAGTTCCTTCAAAAACTGTGTGCAAGTGTACCTAGAAGAACTGATGCTGTTTTGAAGGCAAAGGGTGGTCACACCAAATATTGATGTGATTTAGATTTTTCTTCTGTTCACTCACTATTACTGAATACTCAAAGGCATTCTTTTCCTACAAACGCAACCTCACACAGCATCCAGATCCTGACTGAGTGCACTGACTTTTGAATTGCAATTGTGCAATTAATTTTACATGAATTCAAAAGACCACTATCTAGACCACAATCTAGTAGAGGCCACTTCTCTCCATCTTCAAACATTCCTAATAATTATCTAGCAAACTTGCACTTGTGGAACTAATGGTTTGTGCATGAAACATACTGTAATTTGCCTGAAATAGTTATTTAAAAGTTATATTTTCAACTTAGTTACACTTTAACTTCAGAGGGGAGTGATGCAGAGTTCAGCTGGTTTAGCACTGACACATGGGACAGCAGTTCTGCTTTGTTTAGCTTGGAAGAAGACGATGGAACAGTTAAGAGGAGATGAAACGAAAATAGGATTAACATGCAGATGGAAACAGTTTTATACAATAGACAAAAAAATGGAAAGCAAAAAAAAATACACTGGATTAAAAGATTTATGCCTGCAGTGAGGGGAAATTATGAAGGGAAGAAAACCTGTAATCTCACTTTTTTATTATGCTTTGCTACATACATTTAATAAAATGGACACATGCTAGGAAACACGATATAGGATGAAAAATGCATGTGCATGGGAAAAGTCTTAAAATGACTGCACTGTAAAATAGGAATTTAGTGGAATCAGCTAATCTGATCCCTAACATAAATATAAGTTTTATTATTATTTAGATTTAAAGACTGTAAAACAAAATCCAC
>JAJHUR010118727.1:941-12577 GCA_027495735.1 Lutjanus campechanus
AAAAGATGAAAAAGATGAAACTAGACAGAAGAAAGTTAGGAGACAAAACAGGTGTAACAAGAAGACAGAAGACACACAGCAGTGAATGTGAGGACGGAGGAGACGCTGCGGTTCTGTCAGTGTGTAAAAAGAACAGTCAGTCAGAAGTTAACAAACAGAACCGTCCCCCATCAGCAGGTAGAACGTTCTCCTGCTGCAGGTGTGGACGTGCTGAAAGTTAAATCACTGATTTTATGAAGTTTGGTTTATGATGTTTGTCTGATAAAACGGTGGTTTCCTCTCAGAAAAGTCTGTCTGACAGGAAGGTGAAGGACATATTCTGATATAGATTTTTTTAGGTCTTTGATATGATGAAGATGATGATGATGAAGAACGTGTCTGTTTGCAGAAACACAAAGAGACGGTGTGTCCGGCGTTCCCAGTGTCGTGTCCAAACCACTGCTCCTTCTCCTCCCTGCCCCGGAGCGAGGTACTGATCCACTTTGTCCTCCACCGTCCAATCAGAAGACAGCAGCAGTTAGTATTGATGAACCTGATTGATTGATTGGTTTTGTGTTTCAGCTGACGAGTCATCAACACGACTGTCCCAAAGCTCAGGTGAGCTGTCAGTTCCACCGCTACGGCTGCACCTTCAAGGTAACTCCTCATCCTCATCTTCATCCTCATCCTCATCCTCATCCTCCTCTTCTTCTTCTTCTTCTTCTTCTTCTTCTTCTGTTTCTTCTTCTCTCTCCTCTCAGTGTGTGTGTGTGTGTGTGATATAAATACTGTTTGTGTTTCAGGGTTTGAATCAGGACATGAGGCAACATGAGTCGACCTTCGCAGCTGAACATCTGAGGATGATGGCGACCAGGAACTCCACGTTAGAGAACAAGGTAACCATGACAACCAGATGGAGGGAACCAAGTGAAAATACTTAGTTACTGTGCTTAAGTCAAGTTTTCAAGAATTTATTTTTCTGACCTCTGATCACAAATATCTGAACTTTCTCCTCCTCCGTTACTTTAGTTTAATGAGTCTGAGGTGAATTATTGATTATTGATATTTTACATCATTGTGCGCCGCCTTCAGACATGAAGACTGATTTCAACCTGAGTGAAACAATAAGACAAAGAAAAGACGATTCAGTGGAGGATCCATCAGAGTTTATCACACAGGACAGACGGGACGAGACGGAGACGAGACGGAGACGAGAAACACGACACAAGATGAAAAAGACAAAAGGCAACAAGTCTAAAAATGACATAACAAATTAAAAACAACGTAAAACCAGAACAAAACAAAACAGACATGACATGAAAAATATGTTACCTGATGAGGTCAAAGACGTAACAAGTGTAAAGATGACATAAGAAAGAGAAAATGAAAAAGACCGAACAAGGAAAAACAACATAAAAGACGTAAGAAAACAAGATGTAACACGTCTAAAACCAACATTAACTGAAAGACACCCAACAAGACTAAGTACTAAAGTAACTAAAGTAACTAAAGTAACTAAAGTAACAAGTAGAAAACGACGCATCACAATGAAAAGACGTAAGAAAATGAAACTGACAACAGACGGAGACTCGACCAGAGAAAAGTTCAGTTATTCCAGAGTCAAGTTGAATTTGTGTTTCTACTTTTTTACTGAAGTATCTCAACTCGTACTGAGTTCTGCCTCCTCTGGAGCTAAAGTCCAGTAAAAACAGGTGTGTTCTCTTGGTTCTGTGTAAGAACGTACTGACACAGAATCTATTGAGAAAAAACATTTTCCACCAAAACTTCCTGCACAAGCAAAGAAGCCATAAAGTCTAATAAAAGAATCACAGTCAGTCGGTGGTGAAATTAAACTTTATAAAACTCACCACAGACTCACTGCAGTGTTTGTGTCGTCAATACAAACAAAATATATCTGCTGGCTATTATTATCAATAATAATACTGACATTTAAAAAGTGAAATGATTGTTTTGTGGTTACAGAAAGTTAAGAACTGAAACATGAAGCGTTTAGTCGCAGCGTCTGTGCCGCAGCAGAGGGTTGAGTTTGACTGATGTGTGTCCGGTTGGTGCAGGTGGAGGACGTTAAAGGTGAGCTGTTGGAGAGGTATAAGGTTCTTCCGGCTCTCAGCAGTCGTCTGTCCGAACTGGAGAACGAGAAAGACGAGCTGAGAGAGAAGAACCGACAGATGGAGCAGAAACTGGCCACCATGCAGGTAACGACAATATAAAACTCATTCTACTCAGATGTTCATTTAAAAACATATCTTTCTGTTCCTAAAATAATTCTGTTATAAGTTCAATGCAAAATGTAAATATCAATTAAAACCACATTTTATATTCAATATTCCTTCTTTAAATCCAGTGTCGGTGAGAACTTCTGGGTAAATGAAGGATTAATTCATGTTGGCTGTGAGCAGGTCGACAGTTTCTGTTTCTGTTTGAATAACAGAAGTGAAGCAGATGGATCAGTGGTTGAAACACAGCAGTGTTCCAGCTGAAAACAGAGAAACAAGTGAAGAAGAAAGTGAAAACAGAGCCAACAAACCCTGTTATCATCAGGAAGAATCTCTTTTATTGGGATTTACCTCAATGAGTCAAAAGTGACGACACAGCGACTCTTTATACACGCTTCACTTCTGCCAGTCAGCAGGAAAAATATATTACAAAGAGAAAAGATTACTGAAGAAAGTGAAAGTGTTAAAATTCCACAAAAATTAGAAAAATGAGTCAGAGGATAAAAACCTTGAAATGACGTCAGTTGATGGTAAACTCAGCTGCAGCATGAGGAAGTCGTCTGAGAGACTGAATCCATCGATCAGCTGTTTGAATCACGTTTGTTTTAACACCAGAAGTGTCAGAGAACGTCCATAAACATCTTCAAACTTTATTTTCTCTCACAATAAGATTCATGTATTTATTCTTAAACTTCAATGATTTCATGTTTTCACAACAGTATTTTTCTGCAGGATAATTACCATCAGTGATCTGATTCAATTTTTAGATTAATCTAGAATCACTCAGAGCGAGAAACAGTTAAATTATAATTATAAGATTATAAACATTGATAATAACAAATTTCCACTTAGAACCATCAAAAACAAAAAAAAACAGAGCTTATGGGAAAAGGCTGGAAACAAGTACAAAAATCCTGAATCATTTCTGAGTATGAAAATAAAGTATATCACTGTGATTTTATTAAAATAATCTGCTGACACTCCAAGTTTCCGGGTGTTTACATTGTTGAATAGAAGATCATCATTTGATTAGTAAATAAATTGGTTCTGTTTGTTAAAACACTCAGACTGAGTCAAACTGAATGAAAAAAGATTTGTTTATTAAAACAACAACTGAATTGTAATCTGGGATTACGAAGGTGCTTTGTTTTTTGTACATTATGTTTATTTTGCACTTGTGAAAAATACATTTTTACGGGTCAGACAGAGGAAACGGAGGAAACATGCAGCCCCTTTGTGTTTTAACTTGATCAAATCTGGCTCTTCAAGAAAAATGATTGATTAGGTCTGTAGAGCCTCATGTAGACAAGCTGAGCAGCTGAGACTCTGTCTGGCAGCTGCAGCTGTAAATAAAGTTTTATTTGTTGTTAACTTGGGTGGGAACAATGTTGGGCTGTGATTCAAACCAGTGAAACCAATGAAACCAATGACACCAAAGATTGGGGGGGTCGAACTCACTGGTCCATAAACCTGGACGGCCAATCATGTGTCTCTTCCATAGAAACTAATGAGCTCCCACTCAGAGAAGCTCCTGGAGGTGGAGCTGGAGTTGCGTTCTCTTCGTGTGCTCAGAGATGAGGTGGAGAACCTGAGAGGAGCGCTGGAGAATGTTCGGACGAGACTGAACGCTCTGGAACAAGGAGGACGCAGCGGGACAGGATCCACAACACATACTTTGGGTCAGAATACACACACTGTGGACTGGAGACTATTTGTAGATGTTCAGAGACTACTTGCAGAGGTCTGGGGACTAGTTCTTGAGGTCAGGACTAGTTGCAGGGGTCTGGGGACTAGTTGAAGTGGTCTAAGGACTCGTTGCAGAGGTCTGGAGACTAATTGCAGATGTTGGGACTTCTTGCAAAGGTTAGGGGACTAGTTGTAGTTGTCTAAGGCCTAGGTGTAGTGGTCTGGAGACTAGTTGTAGAGGTGAGGACTAGTTGAGGAGGTCTGTGGACTAGTCGTAGAAGTCAGGGGACAGGTTGAAGAGGTATAAGAGCTAGTTGCAGTGGTCAAAGCACAACATGTAGAGGTCAGGAGACTAGTTGAAGAGATCTAGGGACTAGTTGCAGAGGTCAAAGGACAACTTGTAGAGGTCAGGAGACTAGTTGAAGAGATCTAGGGACTAGTTGCAGTGGTCAAAGGACAACTTGTAGAGGTCAGGGGACTACTTGGAAGAGTCAAAGGACTAGTTGCAGAAGTCAGGGGAATAGTTGTAGTTGTCTAAGGACTGGCTGTAGAGGTTTGAGGACTCGCACACTGTCAATCAATAACTAAATAACCAATGTCCACCTCTCCACAGCGTCTCTGGAGACTCAGATGAATCGCCATGACGACATGCTGAGTGTCCACGACATACGATTGGCCGACATGGACCTACGTTTCCAGGTGCTGGAGACGGCAAGCTACAATGGGACTCTGATCTGGAAGATTCGTGACTACAAGAGACGGAAACAGGAAGCAGTGGCGGCAAAGACGCTGTCACTGTACTCGCAACCATTTTACACCGGGTACTTTGGGTACAAGATGTGCGCCCGTGTCTACCTGAACGGAGACGGTATGGGCAAGGGGACACACCTGTCGCTGTTCTTTGTGGTGATGAGGGGCGAGTACGATGCCCTGCTGCCCTGGCCCTTCAAACAGAAGGTACTGACTGGTTACTGACTACTTAACTGACTCGTTACTTTCTGGTTTACTGTCTGGTTACCGACTGAGGTTGATTGCTCCACTGTCCTGGCCCTTCCACAGACAGGCACCGTCTGGTTTACTGACAGATTACTGACACTTTAACCAGGTGTTTGATACGTGAAGCATTCTGGATTCAAACAGATTTAACTCCCTGTTGTCTGTCTGTCAGGTGACTCTGATGCTGATGGACCAGGGTCCATCGAGGAAACACTTGGGTGATGCCTTTAAGCCTGATCCAAACAGCAGCAGCTTCAGACGTCCTGCAGCAGAGATGAACATCGCCTCCGGCTGTCCTCTCTTTGTGTCTCAGAGCGTCCTGGAGACTGGCAGCTACATCAAAGATGACACCATCTTCATCAAGGTGATTGAAACTCAATATGAAGAAGGCCGAGATGTAGGGACCAGTTGCAGACGTTTGGGGACTAGTTGCAGGGGTCTGGGGACTAGTTACCAAAGTCTAGAGACTAGTTACCAAGGTTTAAGAATTTTTAGAGGGATTTGTGGACTGTAGGACTAGTTGCAGATGTTTGGGGACTAGTTGCTAAGGTCTGGGGATTTGCTGCTGTTTGGTGACTAGTGACTAGTGTTGGGGACTAGTGACCAAGATCTGCAGACTAGTTTCAGAGGTTTTGGGACTAGTTGCAGAAGTTCGGGGACTGTCACAGAGGTTTCAGGACTAGTTATCGAGTTTTGGGGACTAGTTGTGTAGGTTTGGGGAATCATCTGTTTGGTTTTTAAATGAATCAATATCTTGATTGGTTGATCTGCAGGTTACCGTGGATACCTCTGACCTTCCTGACCCGTGATGTTGTGACCCATCTGACCTCGCTGGTCTGAGATCAGCTCACCTGTCCACGCCCAGCAGAGCAAAGGATCATGGGAAGGATCAGTGACGATGGAGGAGGCTCGTCTTTCTGACAGTGATGCCGACAGAAGAGAAGAAGAAGTAGAAGAAGTCGGACAGGAAGCAGCCAATCAGAGTGAACTTTACAGAGACCGGAGGGCGGGTCCTCTTCTGATTGGCTGATGGACTGAACAGTGTGTGCGTGTATGTGTGTGTGGATGGATCAGTGTTACCATGACATCACCATGGTGATATCACTCAGAGCCAACATGGCCGCCGCAGCCAGAACATTGTTGCTGCTCATTATTGATGCTGTGCATCAAGCTTTACTTCCTGTTTATTACCTGTTTACTGAGGCATGCTGGGAAATCCACTGCAGCCACAGAGGATCTCAGAAAACCAGTACAGACCAGTACAGACCAGCAGGACCCAGTACAGAAACTGAGACTCGGTGCAGACCAGTAAAACTGACCCAGTTCTTGTAAAGACCAGTAGATTCTGACAGAGGACCCAGTGCAAACAAAAGTATCCGATTACTCTGATCTAACAACTTTATTTGTGGTGTTCAGTGTTTTAAAGGGTTTGTTCACTGAAGTGACACGATAACACAAACTAACTAACAGATGGAGGCAGCAGCAGACCAGCAGCTCCTGTGTTCTCTGAGTTCAGATTCAGACTGATTTTATGGAGTTTGGTTGGTTTGCAGAGTGATATTTGGTTTATATATTGGCCACGCCCCCTCAGTACGGTATCAGTGTGTCCCTCAGAAAATTAAAATTAACAGCAACTATGAACTGCTAGAACAGTCTGGTAAGTTTAGAAAATAACATCACATCACTGTAATGCAGCTTTTAAAACCTGGAAAAGTCTCGATGTCCAAAATCTATCGTGATATCTCGTCTCGTATCACGATACGATTTGATATTGATTTATTGCCCGGCCACAGTTACAGCCGGTGTGAAGGTGACAAAGGTCCTGTAAGTTATTATAACAAGAAACTTTATCAAAATAATGAGAAACGTACTCATCATTAATCTGTGACTCTTTTAAGAAAGTTCCTCATTATGTTTATTATGACGTCGTCATTAAGACCTCTGACTGACAGTGTCCTTCGATTTAACGTTCACAAGTTAGGAAGAGAAATGGAATAAAAATAAAATCTCTCTAACCCGGGGTGTCAAACTCGTCTCAGTTCATGTTCGTGGGCCACATACAGTTAAATTTGATCTCAGGTGGGCTGAACCAGTAAAACCAGTGCACGATAACGTATAAACAGCTCAATACAAGGGCTGCAGCTAATGATTATTTTTATTGATTAATCTCAAATGTCTTGTTTTGTCCACAGTTTACGTCCATGGAGGACAAACAGAAGAAGCTGAAATCTGAGAATATTTATGTTTTTTTGTCTTAAAAATGACTCAAACTGATTAATTGATTAGTTCACAATCTTTTCACTTGAAAAATACTCTTAACCTAAAAACTGTTCCCCAAAACTCAGTAACTAGTCAGTCTGCAACTAGTGAAGCTAGTCCCCAAACATTTTCATTATTGATCAGTCTGTCAGTGATTTTCTCCACTTATCGCTTAGTTGTTTGGTCCATAAAATGTCAGGAAATGTTGATCAGAGTCCAAGATGACGTCCTCAGTGTCTTGTTTTGTCCACAGCTCAGTAATATTCAGTTTACTGTCAGAGAGGAAAGGAACCAGAATCACATTGAAGAAGCTGAAATCAGAGAATATATTCAGTTTATTCAAACTTGTCATGAATAATGCTTATCTAATATAAAAATATATAGAAAATATCCCAGCTAGCTGCTAGCATTCTTGCTAAGTATGTTCATGTGAGTGACGTGTGAGTAAGTGAAGCTTCCCCGCTGATCTCTGGACAGTCTTACTTTTTGATACTGAGCACAGATCATCACTACATGTGGCTGTTTGGGGCCCCTGGTGGCTGTCGGGGCCCTGTGAGGTTTCTTTTAGCTCCCAGTCAGTCTGCTGGAGTTCCTCTGTGGCCTTTTGAGTTTTTCAGTGTGACAGAATTCATCGGATTCATTTGCACAGTTTGACTGTTTGTTCAAGTGTGAAAATAAAAAAGTATAAAGAAAAAACGAAGCGTGTGTTTGATTTGATCAGAAAGTCAGATCAGATCAGTGGAGCTGAGCTGAAAAAGTTTCTATTGATCCATTTGTTTTTTCATATTTTATGACTCAGAATAATTAATCAAATAATTAATCCTGTCATGATAAAAATAGGTCCAAACGTGACAACAGGTGGAGCACACGGACGTACGAGAGATCAATCTGAGAATAATTTTACAACTAATCGATCAGTTGTTTGGTCCATAAAGTGTTGATCAAAGTCCAAGATGACGTCCTCAAATGTCATGTTTTGTCCACAGCTCAAAGATCTTCAGTTTACTGTCAGAGAGGAAAGAAACCAGAAAATATTCACATTTAAGAACCAAGAACACAAAGACAAACTAAAACAAACAAACAAACAGCAACCAAATACACAAAAGAAATGTATTTCAATTTTAATGTTTGTATTTTAAAACGAAAATCAAATAACCACTCATTTTTTATTTTTAATACTTGTTTCTGAAAAAAACAATAAACCAAAAGTTTCACTGAACCCTTCTGCACCTCACAGACCGGAAACCGGAAACAGTCAGACATGTCCCGACAGATGAAGAAAGAAGTTTATTAACATCAGCAGTGAAAGAGAGAAAACACGGAGTCACACCCGGGAATCTGTCAGGAAAGAGTCCAGGGAAAGAACACAGAACACAGAACACAGAAAAACACGCATCCTGTCCAGCAGGTGGCGGCAAAACATCTGTCAGCTGCCAAAACCCCCCAAAAAAACTCGAAGAAGAAGAAGAAGAAGAAGAAGAAGAAGAAGAAGAAGAAGAAGAGGAGCAGCAGTGGGTTTGTGTTTGTCTCCAAACTTCCATCAAAGTTTGACAGAAACTTGAATAAAACCCGCAGGACGAGCAGATTTCAGCGGGTTTTCCTTCAGGACCGAACCGGGACCGATCAGCAGGACTCGGTGAGTTTAACCCGTTAGCTTCTGTAGCTCTGCAGGTTAGCATCCATGTTCCAGGTGTTAGCTAACAGGCTAACAGGCTAACAGATTTAAACCAGTTTCCCAAACTTTAATTCATTTTATTTCATTTAATCAGCTTTGTTGTCCTGACGTCTTATATCAAACCCGTCACATTATACTCAAATCATAGAGTTTAATATAAAGTAGATATTTAGGTTAGTACTTTATTGATCTTGAGGGAAAAATGGGAAATTCTTCTGTTACAGCAGCAAAGTAAATATTAAAAGTGAAGCAAAAAAGAAAAGAATAATTAACAATATTATAATGTCAACAACATATAAACACAAAGTCGTAAAAAAAATACTTTTGTTCTTATAGTTTACTTCATCTTATATTATCTTGACACGTGCTTATACATGTTAAATACTTTGTAAATGAGAAATAAATACATGTAGTTAACAGCTCGTCTCATTGCTTTTATTTCCTCCAAGAAAACAAACCTTTAAAAAAATTAAATTAAAATTTCCAGACAGCTTACTGTGAAAAAACTTTAGTCAACCTGTAATCTCCATCTGAAATATTTAACTTTTCTTCTTTGTGTGATTTATGTGAGTGTTTTAAAATTAAATGGTTTTAATTGAAAATATAAAGTTTCATGTTTCATTCAAGTTTATCTAAAGAAGAAAAGTAAATTATTGCAACAAAACAAAAAATCATGTTATTAACATATTTTTCAGTCAAAATCAGAATAATGATGTAAAAATGATCATTACCTCTAATATCACAAATCATATCCGGTTTTAAAAAATGGACTCTGCAGAACCAGTATCATTAAACAGGCTCTGGTTCCACTGTTCCACTGTTCCACCGTTCTCCAGCTGTGCTCCAGCTTCAGAGAACAGATGTTTCATTTCTGTAAATCGCGGCGTCTGACGATTTTCTGCGTCTGTCCTCGGTGGAGCGACTCAGAGGACAAAGAGACAGGAAGTGAGGACGTTTAGACGTGCGTGTTACGTTCAGCTGGTGTTTTGGCGGTTCTCCTCCCTCCTGCCCTGTGATTGGTTCGTCTGGCAGCGCTGTGAGGTCAGTAACACTTTTGTTTCTCTGTGTTTCTCCGATCAGATCAAATGTTTTTCCTGAAGACTTTTCCTCTGAGTCGACCTGCAGCTCTGCAGCTCCTCCGACTGTCCTCTACCAACACTTTACCCACTCTCACTCTGTTCACCAAGGTAACATCACAGAACCTCCTCCGTCTGTTCTGCTGCAGAGACTGTGAGGTTCTCACACATCCAGAACATTAATACAGTGCTGCAACAAAAGAGACAAAAGATCTGCAGACTGTGCTGATCACAGCAGTTTTAACGTAGCAGCGTTTTGATCCAGAAGAGATCAAATCCTCAACATGTTTGATTATCTGGTTTCACTAAACAGCAGTCAGACTGAGTCAGACTCAGTCAGACTCAGTCTGACTCAGTCTGACTCGGCCTGACTCGGCCTGACTCGGTCTGACTCGGCCTGACTCAGTCGGACTCGGTCGGACTCGGTCAGACTCAGCAGTCTCAGTCACACTCAGTCTATATATACATATATACATATATATATATATATATATAATGATTATTTCTCCTCTTCATCACAGTAAATCAGATGTTATTGTGCTTTTATTGACCAAAATGATGTTTTGTGACAGAATTCTACAGCCGAGAGACAAATTAAAGGAAAACATGACAAAGTTTCATGTTTCTGAACGTGTCAGCTGACTGTCAGGAGTCTGGACTTCCTGTGAGGCCTGAAAACTTTCTGCAGTTTCCTTCACTGACAGTTGAAAATGCAAACAATTGGAAAATAAAATGCCTCCAAACTGCTCGTCTGCTGTAATCACAGTTCAGACCGTGTGTGTGTGAACGTGGCTCCAAACTAAAGATCTACAGTGAAGAATCAGGATAAAAACATGTTGGGTTGGTAAACTTCTGTTAGAACACAGACGTTTATTAAAGGTTCTGATTGATGTTTACTTTGGACAGTAAATCTTTGGAATGATTCGCTGCTCCAGGCTACATTTATAGATGCTTTTATTTTGAAGTCCGTAGCCTCAGTAGCTTTAGTGATGATGTGAGTCAGTTTATGTCACATGATCAGTTTGAATGTTTTGTTCTTTATCTGATTTTTTGTGTATTAAAATGTCCTGCTCGTGATGATTTCAGATGTATAATAAGTGTTGATGTTCATCCTGTGTGTAATCAGTGTAATAATGATATTAAATCTTGTGTCTGCAGGATCCGTGTCCTCTGTGTGATGAAGCTAAAGAAGTGCTGGAACCGTTCAAACACAGAGTGAGTCTCAAACATCAGGCAGATTTCGTAAGTGTAGCTGTGAAATACAGCAGGTATATCTACATGATAGATGACAGAAATACTCTCATTAACGTGGGAAAAGGAAGCACAGGGACTCGATTAGTGCAGCGGACCTTGAGACGGGTCACCCAGCCAGACCAGCCGGACCAGCCGGACCACGATCACCACAGGAAGAGAGGCGGGATAAGAGCTAAGCTAACCCGGCTCAGACCTGAGACAGAAACATCTCAGACCCTTTCAACTTTGTATTAAAAGTGACACAAGTTGAGTCTGTTTGTGTTATATTTGAAAATTAATGTAAAAAAAAGTGTCATTCTGTCTGTCTGTCTCTCTGACTGTCTGTCTCTCTGACTGTCTCTCTGACTGTCTGTCTCTCTGACTGTCTGTCTGTCTGTCTGTCTGTCTGTCTCTCTGTCTGTCTGTCTGTCTGTCTGTCTCTCTGACTGTCTGTCTCTCTGTCTGTCTGTCTGTCTGTCTCTCTGTCTTTCTCTC
>JAJHUR010118728.1:0-16757 GCA_027495735.1 Lutjanus campechanus
TTTTTTTTTTTTTTTACCGTCTGCTTGCTCTTAGTTTGGCTGGTGATATAAAGTCAGTTGGAAAACTTTTCTCGTACTGAACGCAGTGCTTTTGAGAAGAATACAGTGAACAAGTGAACAACAACGAGTGAACAAGGCTGACATATTATTTCTATGTTTGCCATCACTGGATGTTTGCATGAATCACCAAGTTCACACAGATCATTAAAAAATAAACAGTCTTACAGAGTCTTACAGACCACTTACACACATACACACATGTAGCTGAACACACAAAGTAGCCTATATTAATATTTTTATTGTATATGGCTGCATGCAGTACCTGACACTTTCTCACTGCAGTTCATAAAAATAAATATAATATTATAAATATTACAAATTAAGCTTTATATAGTTCCTTTACTATTGTGATCAAAAACATTGAATCTCAATTCTGAGGCTGTTCTGTAAATATTCATTCATACACTTAAGAATATTCATGTTCTGAGTTCATAAAAAACTTGTTCTGTAAATAGTTCTTTTACTTTTGTGATCAAAAACATTGATTTGAATCTCAATTTTGAGGCGGTTCTGTAAATAGTTTTCAAATAAACAATAAATATAGAAACTTCTGATCAATCCATATCAATTTCAGACTTAAAATAATGTACGGATTTAAGCCCCACCCATTCCCGGTTAAACCACGCCCATTTCTAGTTTAGGCACCGCCCACTCCGAGTACAGATACGGATACAGATAATTTAGATGGTTGAACAGATACAGATACAGATAGTGGTGTACTTGCTCATCCCTACTAATTAGATGGATTAAAAACAAAAATCAACTCAGTTGGCAGGTCTGTATTCTTGTATCAGTTTAACTTAGCATCTTGCCTCAGTAGATACCCAGCCCAAATGGGCTTACAACACAGACTATCAATTTTCATGAACATAGATGATTAAATATATAAACTATAGGAAAATATAAATAGTGCATGTCCTTGGAGCACAGGCTGGATGGTCACAGAGCTTGCCAAAGCATGCACTGCTATAACGCCGTTCAGGTGAAATACCAACATTTGTAGAGAGCCAGGTAATTGGTCTAATAATTCCCATTCTTGTTTGATATACGACCTTAGTTGTATTTTACACTTCATAATGCACCACACATATTTTATAGGAGACAGGTCTGGACTGAAGACAGGTTGACCAGTACCTGAACTCTTTTACTATGAAGCCATGTTGTTGTAAAACGTTGTCTTTCTGAAATGTGCAGGGACATACCTGAAAAAGGTGTCTAAATGGCATCACACGTTGCTCCAAAACCCCATATGTATGTTTCCACATTAAGTAGTTATGATAGTCAACGATGATCCCATGGGGGCTTAATTCACCCCCATGCAATCACAGATGCTGGCTTTTTAAGTTGGCGTTGGTAACAATCTGGATGGTCTTTTCCCTCTTTAGACCACAGGACACTTTTCCACTTCGTGTTAGTCCATCTCAGATGAGCTCGGGCCCAGAGTAGTCTGGATGTTGCATTGCGTTTCTGGATGTTGTTGATATATGTCTTCCTCTTGGCATGGTAGTGGAGTCTTAACTTGCATTGTAGATGCAGTGACACCCTTTGTTTACTGATAACGGTTTTTCCAAAGTGTTTTTTCAGTGTCCTTTATATAATTATGTTTGTTTTTAATGCAGTTTTTAATTTAGTGCTGCCTGAGGGGTCAAAGGTCACAAACATTTAGTGTTGGTTTTCAGCCTTGCCCCTTACATGCAGAGATTTCTCTGGATTGTCTGAATCTTTTACTATTATAGATTGTAGATGGTGAAATACTTAATTCCTGCAGTTTTGTGTTGAGAAAAAGATACTGTCACCTACTGTTCCCAATAGATCTGTTTACCTGTGGAATGTTCCAAACAGGTGTATTTGCAGCATTCCACAACTTTCCCAGTCCTTTGTTGCACCTGTCCCAACTTTTGAGACAGGTGCAACAAAAGTTTATCAGTTTGAACATTTACACCAGTTCTTTTTTTAAGCTTTAGTATGTTTTTGGGGGGATCAGTTGGTAGAAAGTGTGCCCCATGTACTCAGGCTGTCAGACCTCTGCAGAGGCCGCAGGTTTGACTCCAGCCTGTGGCCCATTTGTTGCATTTCATCCCTCCTCTTTCTATCCCCTTCCCTGTCATATCTGTAGCTGTCCCTATCTAATAAAGGCAAAATGCCCCCAAAATAATATATATATTATATATAAAAAAGTTTTAGTGTGTTTTTGTTATGTCTTCCTGGTAGCTAAACATTAAGTTGCTGTACAAAAATCCATAATGTTACTTTTGTTTCAATAAATAATTATAATGAAACAATTATATGTGGTTTGCATGATTTTATTTGAACACACTTACATAGTTTTATTATTAAACAATGTTCTTTCACAACAGGCAACACAAGCAGTAATCTTATTCTGCTCTCTGATTTATTACTTATTTGTAGTTTTTCTTGTTTGTATATTGAAGAACAACTCTCCAAACAATCCTCATGATGGAAAATAGTTGGAAAAACAAGGAAGGTTGAAAATTATGAGTTGTGAAATTTGTTCTTATCAGAAATGATAGTCATGAAGCAAATGAGAACACGCTTAGTTCGTTATGTGTGCATATAGAAAATAAAAATGACAGAAAATAAATACACAACACAATAACATAAAACAAATGCAAAGGTAGGATAAAAATCCCCTGGAGGCTTGTACAAGGAACTCATCTTACACTGAAGTGTGTTTGCCACAAATTTACAAACAGTCACAAGAATTTTTAAATTATGTAAATCATAGACGAGAATACAATTTTCAGATCAGCAATGTTAATAAAAAGATTAAGAAAAGAAAAAAGAAATCAACAAGGATTAGTGCTGTGCTACTTCAGGAGGAGTTGTTTAAGATACTGTGTTATTTGTAGAAGCAATAAGCAATAAATACAATCGTATTATTTTTTTCAACATTTCTCGGGGCAATTTTATGAATTTTACAGATAGCTGTCGGGACGAACTAACTTACTTTCTGATTCTCAGTCTTTATTTTGAGATGCAGAATCACTATATTTTAAATACAAGCTCATTATTTTACTATTCTAAGTCTTTATTTTGAGGTATTAAGCCATTATTTTGAGGCACTAACTTATTATTTTACCATATTAAGTCGTTATTTTGAAACTTTTGCAATATATAGCTGAAATCACAAGTTGCCTCAGGGGGCTTTACAAACTGTAAGTCATTATTTTAACTCATTACTTTGAGAAACTAACTGATGATTTTGCCATAGTAAGTCACAATTATGAGAGAAACAAACTTATTTATTTATTTTTACCATACTAAGTCTTTATTCTGAAACTCTCAAAAAATATAGCCCACATTGGTGGAAATGTGCTTCTATAAAATGGTCCTCATCCTGAATCAGACTTGTATTTACAACACGGTAGTTTTTCTGCTCTGTGCAGAAACAGCAGCGGCAGCACATAACTGCTGGGCAGACAGAACCAGATCCCTGATATCTGCACCACACAGCGGGCACTGCGGCTCAACAGGGAGGAGGAAGCCAGAGACAGGCATACCAGATTCCCCCCAAACCTCAACAGCAGCACCGCCATTATGGCGGTCATGGTGGTGAACGCCCTTTGCTTTACATTGTCAGCCTTTCCCTTGTTCCCGCCCTCTTCCCCCGGACCTGGACGAGTGAGGACCCGCAGTACAGAAAGGCTGCAGTAAGAGATGACGAGTAAAGACAAAACCAAATTGCAGAAAAACAGGATCATGGTGAAATTTTCGTTGAGTATGATTCTTAAAGCAACCAGTCCAGAGCATGCTAACCAAACACAGCCGATGCTGATATTTCTGATCGTGACCCCACCTGTCTTACTCAGGCTCAGGTAGATCATGGGGTGAACAACAGCCACGTAGCGCTCCACGCAGGTCAGGATGTGAAAGAACATTTTCATACACGAGATGATGGCAAACATGTTACACCCCACCCTCAGCAGCATCGGGTCATCGGTGAAGGCTCCGCTGCAGCAGACGATGGACCCACTGATGCCGATCATCTCCATGGCGAGCATGTGGTAGGTGAAGACGTCTATGGGATTCATGGCTTCGCTGTTGCGCTGTTTCCGCCAGCGCCGGAACCCGATGGAGAGGATGAAGATGGAGAGGGGGAAGAGGAGAACGATGTTGGTGACGGTGAAGGCGCTGAAGATGGAGGAACCGGTGTCGGTGTTGAAGCAGCTGTTGAGGAAGGAATTCTGGGAGGAGTTGGAGGAAGGGAGGGAGGCATCTGAGGAGGAGGAGGAGGTGTTGACGGACATTTCCATTGATCTGAGGAGGAGGAGAGAAACAAATGAGGAAAAAAAAGGAAATAGGATGGGAATGACACAATCATGACAACAGTATATACTATAAATCCCAACAATTGTACATCCAAAAATAAATAGGTTGAATCTCTGTTTGATATGTGATCTATGGTTGAAGCTGCCCCCTCCTCCGCAGACTTGAGGAGGCTCAGGCAGGCTGCAGAAGCACAAGATGAGCTCAGCGTCGTACTTAATCACCTGTTTATAAAATGTAAGTTGTCTGTCCATGTAAAGCTAAGTCTGTTATCCTGAAAACAAAAACCCTCCGTTCTCTGGAATTAGAATTCAGTGACTGCCTGTCTCTCTGCCTGCCAGACTCCATTAACAAATGGCTAAATTTAATTGTTATAAACATCTACTCCTTATAAAAGATTATTCATGAGTTCTTGCAACTCATAAACAAACACTTCTGTGAATGTTCGGCATTAATTTGAACTCCAATCAAAATGAAATGGGCAAAGAAATAACAGAAGTTACGGGGCTGGAATAGAAATTTCAAAGGAGACACTGCAGCTGTAGTGTTGTAGTAACAGAAGCAAGTTTTTCTAAACCTCTGATAGTACATAGTGGTCATTTCATAGTGTATTACAGTAAATTTATCACAGATTTCTCCTTTAAATAAAGTCTTCAAATAATAGCTGGACAACCAGCACTGATAAATAAAGGCAGGCCTCTAATAAAGACTTTATAAATGCCTACCCTTTCTCATCCCAACTTGTCACATACGAGTGTTTTGTCAGCAGTATGAGCATCATGCATTAATTACAAATACTCAAATTACAGTAACTAAGTAGGGTTTTTTGGGGGGGTACTTGTACTTTTATGACTAGATTTTCAAGTCTGTACTCTTACTTGTACTTGAGTATTCATTACTCTTTGTTATCTATTTAAATACTTTTAAAATTGAGTACTACGGTTGAGTAGTATAGTTGAGTACTGAGTACAATTTGAATTAGTATCCAAACCTTTTATCTATATTTTTAGCCAATAAGGTGATCTGATAGCAAACAAGCCGATGAAACCCAGGACTTATGGAAGAAAAATAAAACAAAACAAAAAAGGATGTTGATCTTTATTTGATTAATTGCCACTAAGAATTTACAACAACATAAATACATAATACGGTATAAGAGGAGCAGAATTTTATCAAGACAAAAGGTAAACATGGAGTTCAGAGTTTGCATTGATTAGGGAAGAGGAGAAATTGGAAATAAAGGTCTTAATAAACCCAAATGAAAGGGTTTGTGTTTCTGTTTTCTCTGCCGTTGAGGTAAATAAAAGCCCCGGCCACTATTTGAGAATTTATGGTGTTTTCTACAAGTCACATAATAAGCTGACTTGTTGCATCAGTAGGTGCTACAGAAATAACGATTACTAATATTACCACTACTACTGGTACTAAAAATAATAATAATAATAATTTTAGGATCTCCTCACATTCCTTACATTTTAGGAAAGTAGGAACTTGAGCATTTTCAACCATAAAATCAACTAGCATTACTGAAATAAAGATGTATTGTCTGTATTTATTGTTTAATTTAATGTGTGATGTCATGTGAACACTCTTTCTACTAGGTTTACTGCATATTTAAATACCACCATGATAATAACCTGATTGGATAATCAGCAATCTGATTATCAGATTTTTTTTCTCAAATGTACGCAATCAAAAACTCATAAGAATTTTTATGATTTCAAGCACATCAACAACTGAAATCCTGAAAAGTAAATAAACAAACATTAATGACTTAAAAGAGTTATAATATTTTTAAAAGATGCCAACCTTGTCAGGAGCACTTGTCTCTGGTTCGCCTCACTGGGTGTCCTCAGAGTGACTGGCTAGTGAACAATGCTGTCTTGTCCAAATATTTAAATACATGTGTGTGTTTGTGTATATTAAAAGAAAGGTGGGAGCGGGACTGTGGGCTTTTTGCATGTTGAGAAACTAATGCAATATTTTTTCTGTTCGCATTTAGAAGGCAAATCCTCTGGTCATTGTCTTTCCCAAGGACATTCCAGCAAGGCAAATTTATTTCTATAGCACTTTTCAACTGCAAGACAATTCAAAATGATTTACATAAGACATAAGGGGATGAGGACAAAATATCACAAGGTGATTTAAAAGGACATATAAATGGGATTTACAAGTAAAATAGAAGCTCCAAGACACCAAAGTAGAATAAAACAGATTATATGATAGAATAAAAATTACAATGCAGCTACAGTGCAGTGGTATATATGAATAAATAGATTCTAACTTTAACTTAATAAATGCAGCAGCAAAAAGCCTTAAGATAATGGCTGATGAGGTGTCCATTATCAAATATAAATGGACAACTGGGAGGCCAGAACCATCCAACATTCAGTTAAAATGGAGACGATTTTGATTTGTGATTTGTACCTACTCAGTGCTGTTGTTGTTTGGGAACATAACCACCTGGTGATATTATATAAATCAAAGTGTCATCTGCATAATTATTGTAAGCTAGTTTGTAGCTTTCCATAATCTCCACTAGCAGGGGCATGTAGTGTCTGAACAGAAGAGGCCCGAGAATGGAGCCTTGAGGGACTCCACATCATTTCTGTATGCTCAGATATTTAATTGCCGAACTCATTTTTTATGTCAGAAAGTCCCGTCCAGTTCTCCTGTCTGTCTTGAACCTTTTCTGTCTGTGTTTAAGTGGATTTCACTCATGACCTTAACAACAGCAGCCTGGGTGCTGTGATGTGGTCAAAATCCTAACTGGAAAACAGATCCTGTGTCACAGGGCATGGGGCTTATAACACAGCATCTCTTTCCACTAGATGACTCTGTTAAGCAAATTTCCATAACTTATAATTGTATCTGACAGTCAAATGTGTACTAAATCGGGTGTTTATCCAAATTGGCTCAGAACACCTGTGTACATGCTTGTGTGATTTACAATTTAATGCATTAAGTTCTAGTTGAGACTCTATAGTTGCCCAACTTTTCATGCTAATTTATCAAAAAAATGTTTTCATTTGCATTTATATAGAAAAATGTAATAAGAGAACACAATACAGGAGAAAAACAGAACATGTATTAAAATCTAAAAATTAAAAATTTGATGGAATTGACTCATACATTTTAAATTGTTTAAGGACACGACAGAAATCTAAACCCCCTGACAGTAAGGACCAGAGGTTCTCTTTAATGTCACCAGATCATAAAGACAAGAAATACCCACTTGTATGTTTCTTGTAATATTTTGACACATTTTTACACATCTATATATGTGAAAGAACACAAGAGAAATATAATAGAAAGATATTAGGCAATGCAACTGGCATCAATTCAGTTAGCTATTGAAAACAAATCAGGAGAAGACGGTTAAATGCCTCAGAACATATAAAGACACATATGTCTGTATATAATAGAAAGTCTTTCAGTGTGTTCACAAGTTAAATTAAACATGTTTTGGTTGGTTTTATCACCTCATTGGCAGCTATTTTAGATTTAAAAATTAAAATATTATTAATTAAACTCTGATCCCACTCACTGCTGTGTTCACAGATACTTCAACAATGACAGATTTTCAGAGACAAACTTTAGGCCCTTGATAAATACACAAATCACATATCAGAGTCATTATTCATCACATTTATTTAAAGCCACACATATGTTATTACACTGGATATTGAATGACAAACGCAAATATAATCATTATAGTATGAAGGTAAGACAGTAATCATTTTTATGCCCATACATTTCTTACATTGTACAACTTTTCTGCCAATCTTTTCAATCAACAAAGTGATCACAAAGAACAAAATAATATGTGCATTTCTGTATGAGATAGAATAAACAATTATGTTGTTGAGAAATGTCACTATTGGTGTGGTTAACAGTCAGCTGTAGGAGAGAGAGACAGAGAGGTGTTCGGCTCATAAGAGAACTGTTTTCCTGATTGCACTCTTCCACTGCTGCTCACCCAAAGAAGAGGAACTGGACATGTGATGCAGGAGCGAGGCAGCTGCAGGCACATGTCACGTGTTCCTGATTTAAGTTATTCTCCCAAATAAAAGTACTGAATATTGTCTGAGAGCTGGATCTGTGTGTCTGTGCTGGGGAGACAGCTACAGTCACTCAACTTATCTGTCCTTTGGATTAGATGCCTGATAGGATTCAAATGATCTGTAACTTAAAACCGGTGCTTATTCAAATCAAATCAAATGTGTGTGTGTGTGTGTGTGTGTGTGTGAGTGATATTTACAGATGATACAGATCTCATGACTAAATTATAAGCATCACACTGAAATAACATTTTATAAAGAAACCTTATATGAAACTTGATTTATATTCTGAATAAACATTAATATATTAAATGTAATAAATTATAATGTATGTAATGTATTTGCCACATATGTAATGTAACTTACAGGCACAGTTCACCCAAAAATGAATTTTCACTCATTATCCACTCACCCTCATGCTGATTCAGGGTTGGATTTATTTTGTTAGTTTCACAGGAAAACAGCTCTGCAGAATCTCTCAAACAATGTAAGTGAATGGTGAGTAACAACTTGGAAAAAAACGAGAAAAAAAACAAAACACCTCCATACTGCTCGTCTGGTGTAATCCAAGTTTCCACGAGTCCCAACATGCGTTTGCACACCATCACACCACACACACCCAGTTCAGACAGTGTGCATGTGCATGTGAACGTGGCTTCAAGCTAAAGATCTACAGTGAAGATTTAAGGTAAAAACATGGTGTAAATCACATTTTTTTATTCACCATGGCATGTTGGGGCTTTAGGAGACTTGGATTACACCAGACGAGCAGTATGGAAGCATTTTATGTTTTTATTTGGTTGTTTTTTTAACTTTTGAAAACTGCTCACCATTTGTCTTACATTGTTTGAGAGATTCTACAACCCTGTTCTCCTGTGAAACTCCAGCAGTGTTTTATGGACTAAAACAAAACTAAACCTGACCTTCAATCGACATGACGGTGAGTAGATAATGACTGAATTTTCATTTCACTATCCCTTTAATGTAAGTTAACTTGCCTACATCACTCATTTTAAACAGCTATATCCTCATTTTAACCCAGACTATGAACTTTTCTAAAAACCAAAGTAGTACTAAGTAGTTTTAGTACGAAGACATAACCTCGCTGTGACCGTTTCACAACATGAACCATGTGACAACAAAGGTCTGCTACGTCTGTCGCTACTCTCCAATTTTCAAATATGCTATTTTGGGTTTGATGAGCAAACAATTGATTCTGTCATTTAGGTATAAGGATGTCTGCTAACGCTAATGCCAGCACAGTTCTAGCATTCTTTCTTGGCTTGAAATTGACCCTTAGCTTAATCCAGTAATACTCAACTATTAAATCTGGGTCTGATATGGTTCTGAGTGGCCTGTCCAATCATTTTCAATAAAATGTGTTTGTTTATGAATTAGAAAATGTTCAATCATGGCTCTTGGCTGTTACTTGGGAAGCAGCATGTAAGCCTACACCCATTTGGCTTAAATATGCAATTTATTCTGTCCCATAGGAGCAGTTTATGTTTAGAAATCCACCATTTGAGTGATTGCATGATGGGTATAGATTCCAGGCAGTCATAATTAATGTTGTTAAACTCTTTAACATTTTTGCCAATCATGGTACCAAGTTAATTTAGTTAATATTGATGAGTCAATTAATTTTTAAAAGAAAGATGGGTTAGGGGCCTTGTATTTTTTAAAATTGTCTAATAAATGTTATGAATTCTTGTTTATTAACTGTTCTGCTGTCATTTGCAAAAGTGGCCTCAGGCAAAACAAGTTGATTATCCCTGGTCTAACCCTTTCCCTGAACAGTGGTCGTCCAATTATTGCTTAGCAGCCACAACTGCTACTGTGAAGATTTGGATGTTTTCCAATGGCATGTTTATAGCGACAGTCGCCAGCCAGTGAGTCTGAATAGCTAGAGATTGCATTTTCAGTCATTAATGGAGCAAATATTAACATTTGTTTGTAAAGTTTTGTCTTTAAAATTAGGGACCCCCTGTTCCAAAAATTACTTGGAGGTAATTAAAGGAGGTGGGCTTTGGCAAATGGTCGACTGTGTTAGTATTTCTGGCTGATCTTGTCTCTTCTTCTCACAAGGGCAGAGGGCAATTTTTGTGACCTTAGTTGGCTGAGGAGCTATTTGGCTCCCCCAAATAATATGACCCACATGTCACTAAAGACTATCAATGTTTTGCTCTCTCAGTAATTTTTCTCAGTTCTCAGACATTGTTTAATCCGACCCTTGTCCTGGTTCATTGTTGTTCTTGCGACATATTAGTTTTCCTGCTCTCTGTAGAAAGAGCAAAGGTAACACCAGACTGCTGGGAAGACATAACCAGTAAACAGACAAAAACACGCCACACTTTTCAATGTACGCCACCTTTGATGAGGCATACAGACCAATGGAAAGCAAATTTCCCCCAAACCTTATCAACAGCACTCCCAGTATGGCCATGATGGTGTAAAAAGCCCTCAGCTTTGATCGGTCGACCCGCTGTCTGTTCCCACCCCCTTCCCCTGGCCCTGGACGAATCAGAACACAGAGAACAGAGAAGCTGCAGAAAGAGACGACAATTAAGACGAAGGCTACGAGGCAAATATAGATGATGATGTTGGGAAGTTGGCCCAATGTGGACAGAAGACATGCCCGTACAACACCCAGCAGCCAAACGCAGCCAATGGTGATATTCCTGATTCGGATCCCTTTTGCTTGCCTCAGGTTCAGGTAGGTGACGGGGTGAACGACAGCCAGGTAGCGCTCCACACAGGTCAGGGCGTGAAAAATCACCTGCGCGAATAAGTTCATAGCACAAAGGTAGATACCAACCGTCATCATTGCATAGAGATCACTGTGGACGCCACAACAGATAAGTGTGTACCCTAAAACACTCAACAGCTCGGTGACAACCATGTGGTAGGTGAAGAGGTCGGAGTGGCTAATTGTCTTGCCAGATCTCTGTTGCCTCCATCGTTGGTGACCCAGGTAGAGGACGAGGATGCAGAGAGGGAGGACGATGAAGATGCGGATGATGGTTAAGGCGGTGATGCTGAAATTGCCAGCTTTGGTGATGAAGCAGTTGTGCATGTTATGATACAAGTTGACGTTGGAAGAGGCGGGAGGGGAGGAATTAGAGGAGGAAGAGGCGTTGACTGACATAACTACGGGGAAGGGGCAGAGATAGAGAGGAAAAGAGGGAAAGATGGAGAGCAAATAATAAAATTAACAAGTAAAAAGAATGAAATGTAACATGTGATGAGAGAATTAGCAGATCTGTGAGACTTGACTGGGGCACGGTGTTGCTTTGACCTAAATGCTAATGTTAGCATGCTAACATGCATACAGTGGCAATAATAACATAGCAGGTATGCCTATCATGGTCACCAGTTTAGTTTGTTATCATATTAACATTTGCTAACTAGCAATAAACACAAACTACAGACGAGGCTGTGTGGGTATCATTATTTTTGGAGATGTTTGGGTTCCTTAGCTGTAACCATGTGCAACCAGTACCTAAACATAAGCATTAAAAAGTTTAATATTTACTATAAGTTGATATTGTATTGCAGGGTCAGTTAGTGGAAAATAAATAAAATATGCCATCAAACAACATTTTACTGATACCAAAAGTATTAACATGCCAGACACATTAATGACATTTTCTCGTTATTTTATTGAAGAATGTAAATTTGGTGGAATTATGTTTTCTCCAAAACATTTTTGCTTTTTCAAATCAGCATATAAACATAATTTTCATAAGATGGGACCTGCACCTTTTTGTGGCACCACAACAGTCAGCCAGCTATATTTGACAATCAAATACTTAAATCAGCATCATGTTAAGTAGTATTATCAATGAGACTTGAGATACGTAATATTCTTATCTGACAAAAATCATGTTTGAAAACTTGAAAAAATGAAATTAAAACATTTACTTTAAAGACAAAATATATACAAACAGTTGGAGGTCACCATGGACAACAGTTTATCATTTGATCCACCAGACATATCATGTCTGTGCAACCAAAGAATATAATCTTTTTAAGTTATTTGTTTTGGGTTTTTTTTTTGTCTAGTCAATCTGTATTTTTAACAATAAAACAACTGAAATAGAGATTGTTTTAGTAACAGCATTATTTTATTAAATAAGAATTTAAATTATTAAATGATAATCAATCATAAGATGATAAAAAATACACTCACCTTGTCTGTAGTTGTTAGATTCTGTTCCTTCTGCCCTTGAGTCTGGACTGTGAACTGGTGTGTTGTCCACATAATGCATTAATCTATGTGTGTGTGTGTGTGTGTGTCCCTGTGTGTGTGCACACGTGTGTGTCTATTTAATTGTTTGTGGCCTTGATTTTTTGCATGTTGTATAACCAGGAAACATTTATCATTCACATTGCCGTGTTTTTGATTTGCAGCTTTAGTTTGCAGTATGTTGTTTTTCTCTGTCACAGATGCAGAAT
Source organism: Lutjanus campechanus (assembly GCA_027495735.1). Lineage (NCBI taxonomy): Eukaryota > Metazoa > Chordata > Actinopteri > Lutjaniformes > Lutjanidae > Lutjanus > Lutjanus campechanus. The sequence continues at coordinate 12,864 of JAJHUR010118728.1, forward strand.
AACATTCATCCACTGCCTTTTTCAAAGACACTTAAGTATTGATACAAACTTTAGGCCCTCAATAAATACGTTACTGTCATCTGCCTCATATTCAAAAATCCATGCAGCACTTAACTCATTTTAAAGTAATTATTCATTATTTATTTAAAGACATACATACATTATTATAGTGGGTTTTGATTGATTAATGCACATGAACATTATAATATGAAGGTAAAACAGTAATCAAGTTTTTTATGCTCATACATGTCTCTTATTGGACAACTTTTAATGCAAACAGGGCAATGACAAGAGAACGAAGAAAATAAACAAAAGAGAAAACCACAACGCAACTACACAAATGAAATCATTTGATCATTTCAACAACAACCACCATATTTTAAAGCAACATGTTAAAGTTGTGTTAAAGTTGTCTCCAAAATCACAATCCTTTACCTACATGTAATTGAAATATCCATCAAAATAGAACTTCTTAGATTATTGGCAAGTAGCTTTACTGGCTCCCCCAAATAATATGACCCACATATCACTAAAGACAATCAGTGTTTTGCTCTCTCAGTAATTTTTCTCAGTTCTTAGACATCGTAAACTAATTTAATCTGACCCTTGTCCTGGTTCATTGTTGTTCTTGCAACATAGTTTTCCTGCTCTCTGTAGAAAGAGCAGAGGTAACACCAGACTGCTGGGAAGACATAACCAGTATACAGACAAAACCATACCACACCTTTCAATGTCCACCTTTGTTGAGGCATAAAGACCAATGCAAAGCAAATTCCCCCCAAACCTGATCAAAAGCACTCCCAGTATGACCATGATGGTGTAGAACGCCCTCAGCTTTGATTGGTCAACCCGCTGTCTGTCCCCACCCTCTTCCCCTGGCCCTGGACGAATCAGAACACGGAGAACAGAGAGGCTGCAGAAAGAGATGACAATTAAGATGAAGGCTACGAGAAAAATATAGATGATGATGTTGGGAACATCGCCTAACATGGACAGAAGACATGTTCCCACAAGACACAGGAACCAAACACAACCAACGGTGATATTTCTGATTCGGATCCCTTTTGCTTGCCTCAGGCTCAGGTAGGTGACGGGGTGAACGACAGCCAGGTAGCGCTCCACACAGGTCAGGACATGAAAAAACATCTGTGTGATTAAGTTCATAGCACAAAGGTAGGTACCAACCGTCATCATTGCATAGAGATCACTGTGGATACCACAACAGATAAGTGTGTACCCTAAAACACTCAACAGCTCGGTGACAACCATGTGGTAGGTGAAGAGGTCGGAGTGGCTAATTGTTCTGCCAGATCGCTGTTGCCTCCATCGTTGGTGACCCAGGTAGAGGACGAGGATGCAGAGAGGGAGGACGACGAAGATGTGGGTGATGGTTAAGGCGGTGATGTTGAAAGTGCCAACTTTGGTGATGAAGCAGGAGAGCAGATTATGATACAAGTTGACGTTGGAAGAGGCGGGAAGGGAGGAATTAGAGGAGGAAGAGGTGTTGACTGACATAACTACGGGGAAGGGGCAGCGATAGAGAGGGAAAGAGGGAAAGATGGAGAGCAAATAATAAAATTAACAAGTAAAAAGAATTAAATGTAACATGATGAGAGAATTAGCAGATCTGTGAGACTTGACTGGGGCACAGTGTTGCTTTGACCTAAGTGTTAATGTTAGCATGCTAACATGCATACAATGGCAATAATAACATGGTGATGTATATAATATAATGCCTATCATGGTCACCAGTTTAGTTTGTTATCATATTAACATTTGCTAACTAGCAATAAACACAAACTACAGACGAGGCTGTGTGGTTTCATTATTTTTGGAGCTGTTTGGTCACCAGCAAAAGTATTATTGTTTGTTTGTTTGCTGCTTGATTGATCGTTTTTCTTTTTTTCTTTTTTTTCCTTTTACTGCGACAACCGGGCCAAATTAGTAGGGCCCCATGGCGAACGTAATCCAGTATGCCTGTCTGGCATCGGAGGACGTCTTGCTCAAGGAAAATCCGAAGCATGCACCAAAACTCCACTCTCCACCACCTACACCCGGGATATGTTGCTGGCGCTTCAGGGCACCGACGCTGGGTTGACTCCTCCTGACCTACCCGAGTGTGTGAGGCGACAACCTGAACGCAACGGGCGTTTACAGAAAAGAGGACGACGAGGCGGAGTGAGGCAGCGCCTGCGGAGACGAGGTAACAGACCTCCACTACCCTCGATAATGCTATGCAACGCCAGATCACTGCGAGGCAAAATGGACGAGCTCCGGGCAAACACCAGGTCATGCTTTGAATATCGTACTTCAAGCCTGATGGTTGTGACGGAAACATGGCTACATAAAAATATCCCAAACTCCTTGGTTGAGGTCGAGGGCTTTTCCCTGGTCAGAGCCGACAGAAATGAGCTATCGGGGAAGAATAGAGGCGGCGGCACGGCTGTTTATATCAATAACAACGGGTGTAAACAGTACACGGTGAAAGAAACCATCTGCTGCCCCGACGTCGAGGTCCTGTGTATGACTCTGAGACCAGGTTACCTCCCGAGGGAGTTTGGATGCATTGTTGTCTGCGTGGTGTACGTCCCCCCCCAGCGGGAACGCAGCTAAGGCGGCAGCTCGCATCGCAGACTGTGTTTATCAACAACTACAGCGCTCACCGAGTGCACCGATCCTAATCCTTGGTGATATGAATCACTGCAAACTTGAATTGTCTCTGCCGGGATTTGTGCAATATGTCAGATGTGGAGCACGAGATAATAGAGTCTTGGATAAGTGTTATGGGAATATTAAAGATGCTTATGTGGCTAAATCCAGACCTCCACTGTCCAACTCTGACCACAACACTGTTTACTTAATGCCCATATATAAAACCGTGCTTAAAAGATGTAAGCCACAGACGAAAACCGTTACGGTGTGGTCTGACGATGGATTAGAACAACTGAAAGGATGCTTTCTGTGCACGGACTGGAGTACTTTTGATGACATTGATATTGATGTGAGTACAGAAGCAATAACTGCATATATTAATTTCTGTGTGGACAATGTACTCCCTAAAAAGACTGTGACAGTGTACCCTAACAACAAGCCACTTATAACCAAAGAATTGAAGGACTGCATCAATAGAAAAAAGGTAGCATTCAGATCCAATGACAGAGTCGGGCTCAAGGCAGTCCAAAAAGAACTCAACCAACAGCTGAGGATAGCCAGGAGACACCAGAGAGACATCATTGAACGCCACTTCACTACTATGAACTCAAAACAACTCTGGGATTCAATGAAATCCATCACTAATATGGCACCAAGCAAAAGACAGGTGTCCACCGGCACTGATGATTTTCAGAAAGCGAATGAATTAAACGATTTTTATCTTAGGTTTCAGACTCAGGATTTTTTAAACGAGTGCAGCACTGTCTTGAAGTCTCTTACTGATGACAGAGGCAAAAAACCTGTGGTAGACACTTTTAAGGTACAGACACTGTTTAGCCAGGTTAGTTCAGCGTTTAACACGCTTCAGCCCTAGTTATTGCTGGACAAACTACGACAAATGAATGTTGACTCTTCTATTATTAAATGGTACTTTTCCTTTTTAACTAACAGAATCCAACATGTTAAAACAAAGCCATATCCGACCCGAGATGTATTAGTACAGGAGCCCCTCAAGGGTGTGTGAGTTCCCCAGTCCTTTTCACATTATACACCAATGGGTGTGTGAGCAAAACCCCTCACAATTACATTGTAAAATTCTCAGATGACACACCTATCCTTAGCTTGTTACACAGAGACCAGGATATATCAGCGTACGACTCAGAGATTAAACAATTCACCGATTGGTGTAATGCTCACCACCTCATTGTAAATGTGAGGAAGACGGAGGAAGTCATATTTGAC
>JAJHUR010118730.1:1140-13401 GCA_027495735.1 Lutjanus campechanus
GAGGGGGGGGGGGGGGGGGGGGGGGGTGACTGCTGTTATTAAAAAAGAGCGATATCTCTGCAGTCGTGGTCATGACAGGTATTGGAATAAAATCTCGAGTCCTCCGTGTCTGAGCAAAAGTACAGTCTATTCTGAGACTCTACAACTCTGTGCTGAAGTATATTCACAGTGCAAAGTTCTCTGTCATGTTTATTTGGACAGCAAAGCAAAGAAGCCAACATGTCCCTCCACCAATCGACAGCACGCGCTCCGCTTCCTCTTGAAACGGCGAGGAAGTCTCCAAAGCAGAATGTCAGAAATTATCTGGTCTTTTGCTCTGTGGCAGCGTCCAGCACCACAACAACTGAGATGGGAGGGATGCTACCCGGACGTTTCCTCCATGAGAGGCTCTGGACACGCATGAGAAGTCTTCCTGGAATTAAGCGGTTCATAACCACATCTGGATGATGTATCAGGAGGAAGCTCTGTAGATCGAAGGCGTTTGACCTGCCAGGTTGTGGAGACAATACTTGATATGTTCTTGAAAAGGCCAAAAGTTTATTTAAATGGAATAAACACCAGAGTGAATCATAATGAATTCTGAATGTGGGCTTCAGGATCAGTTTTCTAAAACAGAGAAAATTAATCTGGTATCTCATTAAGAGACACAAATGATTACTTTTTTAAAAACTAGGTTCTTTGTTATCTGTTAAAGAACAAAAATTAAAAAATATATATCTCTGTGGTTATTTTGAAATGAGCAGAATAAAGATGAAATTCTCCAGAGCCTAATAAGAACATGTTATCCTGCTTTTTTTTGCTTTCTTTTCATTTGAAAAATTGGAAATATCTGTTATGAAATGAGACATTTCACATTGGCAGGGTATTTTGGGAGTAAGGGCCTGTGGCCACATAGCTTTTTTTTTCTTTTCTTTTTTTTAAAATTCCTGGCAGAAAGCGCTGTGGAGCACTGAAATTAACCATCTGCATGTGGGCTTTGTTTCTATGACAACCGTATCTTGAAAATAATTCCCATGACGTCGTTGTCGCGCTGTCTAGCATCGCCTGTCGGTGAAAGATGGGAGCAGGAGAGAAACTGAACGTCAAAGCACAGAGATTCAGTTAGAAGCTGCAAAAGTACTGAGAGCTGAACAGTCTCCTGCTCTCCAGCCTACAACAGATTAAAAAAACAAAACAAAACAAAACCAGAAAGTTAAAAACTCTCCTCCATTCTCTTCGTTACCAGGATGATGAGCCCCTCTAATATATGATTGGCTGCCTGAAAAAAAGACACCAGCGACTTTCTGGGAAGTTCAGAGAAGGTTAAAAAAAACCTGCAGAAGCAGAACGCTTAGAAAAAGACGCTGCATCATTTCTCCAGGCGGCCGCATGCTGCCACAGACACTTTCCTCATTGTGCACAACTGGAAAAAAACGTGTTGGCGCCCAGAAAACAAACGCTGTGTGGACACAGGCCCTAAGCGACTGGCAGTAAAGTGTTTGTGTTATTAAATATTTCATCAGTGGAGCTCGGTGAACGGTGACCGGACGTGCATACATGTGTGAGAGTGTGTGCACAGAAGCTACCTGTAGGTCCGTTTTCATCAGCGAGGCTCCTGCTTCTACCAGATAATGACAGATGGTCCTGTGACACAGAGATGCAGCTCGATGAAGGACCGTCTCCCCGCTGGTGGTCCACAGTACAGAGACAGAGAGAGAGGGAGAGAGCGAGCATGAGATAACAGCATCCGACGTCTTCTGGGAGTCGAGCACCATTGATGACCAGGCGCCCCACAGCTTTTGTTTGGTTTCTTATGTTTATTCTCTTTAAAATTCGGTACACTTGTTAGCTTGCCCGGCACATATAGACGGAGCAGAGCCCAGTGGAACAACATCAAAGCCGGAGCTACAATCACAGGACAAAGTTTGAGAGTTTTACAACATTTTCTCAGCCAGACTGCATCACCTGCTGTATATGTCCATAAAAAATATAATTATGGCCTCGGGATGATCAAAGGGTGGAAACAAAAATCAAAAACAAAAACAAAAGAACTTGAGGATTAGCATTTTTGCTAGCTGGCGGCTGATTTGGTGCTGGCAGCCTCAGTGTTTCATCGCTCCTGGATCCCAACCGTCCTGCCAGGACTGTGCTATTTATGCAAATATGTGCACTTGTTGCATAATGCAGCATATTTATTATTACTTCTTATTTTTTGCCTTGCATATACAGCATACTAGAACACCAAATATAATATGTAGCACAAGACAGCATACTTATTATTCTTGATTTGTTATGTATTATTCTGTATGTATAACTTCTTAACTTTCTTGTATCACTGCGCCGTTTCACAATGTCAAGTTTACTTACTGTAGTTTTTCTGTGACATCAAGCAGGTCACTTGGAGCTGAAAACCAGACAGATGAGAGAGAATTACTCAGACCCGACCAGACTATTATTATCTTCATTGTTTTCCTGTGAACTCATGTCACTGCATTTTTCCATGAATTGCCATACAGTGTAACATGGATCTTGTAGTTTCCCACAGTTTTTACTTTCCTGTCTGTGCAAACCAAACATTTCAACCCACTGTCCAACAAATTCAGTTCATAAAACAATCAACAATCAGGACCGAAGCACCAAAGTAGTGTGACGTCTGCTGTTCTTTTTATGATTTCAGTGCAAAGCATCTAAAGTTGCACAAATAACTGTTACAAAAACATCATCACTTCTCTTCATGATGCAGCACAATATACCACAGACTCTAATTACAACATATGATTTTATGGTGAACTGTGATTCATAACGGACGCTGGTTTGCTCCGGTTACCGTTGTCCAGGATGTAGCGGACCATCTCTTTGCTTCCTGTGCTGACAGCGTGGTGCAGTAAAGTGCAGCCTGAGGAGTCCAGCGCTGTGAGGTCTGCTCCCTTCAGGCGCAGCTCCTGCAGCTTTTGGTGAAACAGAAGTTAAACGAGCTTTAAAACAACATGCAAAGTGTTTGCGTGCACACTACTGCACTGCATTTTAATTCATAATAATATGTTTAGTTATAATTGATTATTTATTCGTATGAGAGTATCCATACTGTACTGTCATGCTACAATTCATAGTCATGGTTACTGGGGTTTGTGATCAGGCTCCTGACGTCTTTTTATTGAACTTCATTGTCTCCAGGAGTTATTATTCATTTTGAAAGGTAAGAGGAAAAAAAGCTCTTTCTAACTGACAGAGAGAGGAGACACACTGCCAGCTGATGTCAATACAAAAGAGAGATCAATACTGAGGACATGACAGACCTGCCTCCAGCCTCTTAATTGAATACGCCTGAACACAACGTCTCACCATCAATAGTTTAAACACACGAGTTACACTGAAAACAGCCGCATTCATTTAGTCGTGTTTCTCTCCACCTGATGAATAAAACTCCAATATTCACTCTCTGTTAGCTCTTAAAGCTTCCACTCCCACAATGCACCTCATTCTTCCTCCGAGCATTCTGTACTCTTGCTGCTGCTTTTGCTTCATATGAGCAGGAAGCAAAGTTCACAGCTCTGGTCTGAACATTTTGTGGATTCACCAACTCTTTACTCATCTCAGATTCTATCCACGGTGATTTTAGGTAACTTATCATGGAGATTACAGGGTTGGTCTGTTTTGTGAAAAAGTTGTGTATGAAGAGTTACTGTAGCAGGTGTGCAGCTGATTCCAGGTCCCCAAAGCAGCCTAAAGCTTTAAGACAAAATCATACATGTGATGAATGAACACTGACGCACTGATGATCGACTCTCACCTTCTTCACGTCCTTGTTCTTCACACACTCGATCAGCATCTCTAGCATGAGAGAGAAAGAAAAATAAAGTGAGATGATTTGAGAAGAGCAGCAGCTGTTTCAGAGTTCTTTGCCAGCTGCTCCCCACCAGGTTACCTTGTGGGGCAGCTGGATTCGCCAGGCTCCAAGTTATCCGTTTGTCTTGCACCAGAGGGGCTACTTTCAGCTACGGGCGTGGTTTTAGGTGCGCCGACTACGAGAAGCATCCACGGAAACGACTCGTCTCGAACGAACAATGGCGACTCTTGACAACGTTAATGTAGATGCTGTTACAGCATCAGTTTGATCAGAACTGGAGAAAATTTCTTCAGAGCATTTTATTCTATGACTTAATATTTATTCACCTATTTTTCATTTTTGTGCTGAATGATTCTGTTGGCGAGTAGCATGCAGGGAGCTACAACTTAATCTTGTTATACAACCCTGTATTGTGAAATGGTGAATAAATCTACCTTGTACCTTATAACCTTGTGTTTATTTAGCCTATTTAATACTGACTTAAATGGCATTCCATCTAAGTCAAGTCACAGAGAATCCTTTGAACTGCAGCAGTCACAGGAAAACATCACACCGGAGTCAAGGTCATAACTTAAAAGCTGCAAAAACTACAAAAAGAAACTCACATCTTGAGAAAAAAGAGAAAAAAGACAGAGGAGCTGTATTTTTATGGCAAACTCAAGCACAGGGTGCGGGAGGGACATCTAAGTTTTAATAACGGCTGCAACTAACGATTATGTTCATAATTAATGTCAAACATGTTTCCCAAAGTCCAAGACGACGCCGAGTTATAACTGACCAGTCTGATGTTGTTATTGTCGAGCAGCTGACCAGTCATGTGTAATCGCACCGCACTCAGATGGATATATCATCATACTGTATCTGCCCTGCTGCCTTCAGATGCTGCAGGGATTTAATGAACTGAAGGAGAAGCTTTTCATACAGCATGAGGCAGCTGTGGACAACAGATACTGTAAAAAACACACAGGATGCAATGCTTTTCTCTGTTTTAGCATAAATGAGCATCTTGGATATTTGATATCAGACTGAATTCGTTACACTTCATCTCACTGATCAGCCGACTCAGTGGAGTGGGAGGATTCAAAGGTCTGGATCCAGGCGAGGATTTGGATCATCGACAAAACGAGACGTCACCGTGGATTTTGGAATTCTGCCATGGGCTTTTTTTTTTTTTCTGGCATTTCATAGACAAGAAGAGTCACCCATCACTTAAGAATCAACTGATTAATAGATAATGAAAATAACCATTTGTTGTAGCCCTAAAACAATAAAGTAATTAGATTAAAATTAAATTAAGTATGAACAGGGTGTGATTCGCTGGAGTGATGCTCTGAGTGAGTATGAGTAAATACTATGGACAACACAGCACCGATACAAACACCGCTCGATTAAGCCTCTGGTGTCAAACTGTGGGACGATGCTGCGCCACTCCGTGAGGAAACACAGATAGTTCACAGCTTCTTTTAAGTTTTTAAGAATCGTCACTAAAGTTTCTGCAGTGTGAGGCGTCAAACAGGGAGACGGAGCGCTCATGTGGACTCACAGCTGCGTAATATTCTCAAGTTCAACTTAATGAATGCATGCACGCGTCATAGTGCGCTCTGGTAATTAAAAAATAGCACTAAACCTCCGACTTTAGCCAATTATTTCACCAGTTTTACAGCAGAAACTTACTTTGCTATGGGGCTTGCAGTAATCATCAGATAATATTAAATATTACACAAAGTTTATTTAAAGATTTTGATTGTGACAAAAGAGGGACTGGATCCAATTAAATATCTGCGGGGAGCTCCCCGACCCTGTTCTGGCAGAACACACAACTGCACACACACACTATGCAATACTTCATTAACCAAAACTTTAAAAACAGATTAAAAATATTCCTGCAGATGCAGTGTTTCAGTCACAGTTCCTAAATTGTTTCATTAAAGTTACTAATTATTCTATAAATCTTACTTTAACATGTGACTTCATGATCTACTGTCCTGAATAAGACTGTTTCAAAAACCTCCATCATCTCTATTTTTTTTTCACAAATTGCACCCTGAGTATGAACAGCATGTGAGCAAACTTCCCAGCATGCATTGTTTGAGAGTTAGCTTCATGCTTTGAGCGGAACAAAGAACCGACTCTTCAAAATGAGAGAATATAAAAGTTTATTGGAAATGTTTGTCAGAGTGTTTGAAGAGTCGCTCGTTCAATTTAACAAATAAGCTGCAAATTACTTCAAGTTGTGTTTTCAAATTCAGTAAGTTGGAGCTTTAATGCGGCCTGGAGCTAACCTTTTAAAGTTAAATCAAATGTTTTTACAGTGTAGTTATAGCACTCTGAGACTCCCCCGACAAAAACAACCAACAGACCAAACTCCAGAGAGCTGGAGGGAGACTGAGACGGATATAGATAAACAGTATACAGACAGAGTGGTTACTCTTTGTATATTTGATGAGACAACAGCTGTAGTTATTCTCAGCCTGCGGGACTTCACCAGAAGAGCCGGTGGAGGAAAATCTCTACTCAACTACAAGTACTGTTACATTACTAAAATATTACTCAAATACAAATAAAAGCACTGGTGTTACAAAAAAAAACTTCAGTAAAAGTACAAAGCACTCATCTCAAAAACTACTCAAAGTACTACAACTTTTGTAGTTAATTGTGAGATAATTAACAAGTGTACAATTTTCATGTAGTGGGTGGTAAATACCAAGTAACATATTACATTTGCAGTTAATTTCAAAGAAAGTTCAAATATGTGAAATGGTAATTACCACCTTTTGTGGGTAATTTGCAGGTAAACTAAGAGAAATTTCAAATATGTTGCTTGTAATTAGCACCAAACAGTACTTGCTAATTATCACAGACTAAGTTGTGGTTAATTTCTAAGAAATTTCAAATATATTACTTTTTAACAATTGACGTTTAATGCATTATCAATAGAAGACATTCTTTTGTCATTTTTATCTAATTTTAAGTTTTAGTTTCCCTGTTCATCTACTGGTTCTGCCAGAGAAAACAATGTTGAAGGAGGTGCAGTTTCTGACATTTTTAGACTACAGATGAAATATTTATTACTTTTTTTACGTCCTGGTTTTTATTGGCCTGATTGTGATCAGATCACCTGATTGGCTACAAAAATGCAGATAAAAGGTTTGGACAATAATACAGTAAAAGTACAGACTTGCAAATCTCCTCATAAATTACAGTAACTTGAGTATTTGTAATTAGTTACTTCCACCCCTGAGAGCACCTTCACACTCTAATACAAACACGTACATACAGAAACAGGAAGCAGCCATCATGGAATTAAAGGAGAGTATACATGGCCAGCTGGTGGATTAGACGAAGCCAATAAAAGCATCATCGTTAACATGTACATCCTCATCAAAAGCGCTTCAAACACAGACGCACGGCGTGTTCATGTCATTGGTTATTGGCTGAAACACATGCTGCATGTATGGCTGAAGCCAGGCTGACATATGAGATGAATGTTTATTAGGTTGACCTCAATACTCGCTCTCACTCCCTCTCTCTCTCTAAATAGCTGAGTCCTAATCCAGTTATGTTAGGCTTAGTGTGAGTGTGTGTGAGGAGGGGAAGGAGAGGGGGGAGGCAGGGCGGGGAGGGAGAACAGACTTTCAAAACCTCTAAGAGCTTTTGTGGCTGCAAGACAAATCAAAAAACAACACACAAACCACAAAACCCAACACACACTTTGGATGTAGGAATTAAATGAATTTAGCCCAGGGAAGGAATTAAGTAAACCAGAGAAAATGAGAGCTGGTCTGAAGAGAGGAGAGGAGAGGAGAGGAGAGGAGAGGAGAGGAGAGGAGAGGAGAGGAGAGGGAGGAGAGGAGAGGAGAGGAGAGGAGAGGAGAGGAGAGGAGAGGAGAGGTTTATGAAACCACAGGGGCTATGCAAAGACCCGCCCCCTTCTTTCTATCTCCCAGACACACACACACACACACACACTCTCACATACACGCACACGTCACTTGCTCCATTGAACTCCTCAGTTTGATGCAGTCAACCTGTCTGACCCTTACGGGAGCTGTCTGCGTGTGTGCGGATGAAGGACAGAGGACGAGTGTCTGCATTAGAAGTAGAGGATGCATGTATGTTCCACAGAGACGGACCGAATCGAAATGTCTCCATGACTAAATCCATTTTCTTTTCTAAACAAATTATGCAAATTAAGGAGAGCATCCTCGTCCTGGCTGTCCATGTCTGAGTCAACGAGCGTTCATGTGCAGTCAGTGAGGAAACTTGTCAGTTTCTCTGATTGGCTGTGTTCAGACTGAGAATAACGCGGCGTCCTCCTCCTTCATTTCAATGAGCACACTGCGTTGGAGCAGCTATGATGCAGCCGAGGGCTTCAGCAAAAAAAAAGAAAAAGAAAAAAAAAAGAAACACTAGTTCACAGAGTCCATACAACGCTCACATGTGTAAGAGATGTGGGGTAAAATGCACAGCAGCCTGAGTTAAACTAATCAAGTGCGTCCACAGTCCGTTTCTTTATGCAGTGGAGCGATATTTCACCATCTACAGTCTCTGATATCAGTAAAAGATCTAGAGGACTTGAATAAATCTCTGCATGCAAGGCCCAAGGCTGAAAACCAACGCTGACTGCCCCATGACCTTTGATCCCTCAGGCGGTACTGCATTAAAAACCCACATGATTTTATAAAGAATATTACTACATGGCCTTGGGAACAGATCTGAAAACTGTAGTCGGTAATAACAGTTTGTCTCTGCATCCACAAACGTGAGTTCAGACTTGACCGTGCAAAGAGAAAGTCATCAATCAACAACATCCAGGAACGCTGCAGACTTCTGAGAGCTCATCAGAGACGGACTGACAGGAAGCAGGAAAGAGTTCTGTACATACAACAAATGATTCAATCTCATAATCTCATCAAAGCAGTTTAGAATAGAGATCTGACCTGTCGATACTGAATACAAAACGATTATTTCTTCTCTTCATCGCATTAAATCAGATGTTATTGTGATATTATCAACCAAAATTATGTTTTGCAACAAAGAAAACAAAGTTTCATGTTTTTCTTATTTAAATTTCTTAGTTAAGTTTAATTGTAAGTTTCCTTATCCAATAAATGGCCCCGCCAGACAAACCTATGTTAAATAAGACGCAATTAAATTCTTAATTACCAATTAATCGATTAATAATTAATCATTAACTTCCTATGTATATATGTGAGCGTGTCTTCAGCCTGGGGGGGCTCAGAGGAGAAAAGGTTTGGAACCACTGTACTGAACTGTTGAGAGTGGATGCTTTCCTCGGAGGCAGCTGGCTTTCAGCACGTCTCTTTCAGAAACAACAGCACACCTGTATTAGCTGCTGTTGCTGCAGAATGGGACTGATTTCCATAGTGACTTTAATCACTGACGGAAAGAACCGGATTGTTCAGCTCAAAAATGCAGAACACCGAGACTGGAATCAAACGCAGACCTGCTGGCAAACTGAGTGCCAAGAAGAAGAAGAAGAAGAAGAAGAAGAAACACAACTGAACCAGATCATGAAGCGAAAAACTTGCAACTTCCCGAAGAGAATAAAACCGCAGCGAGGCTGACAGAAAAGAAAGCTCAGGCTCCCACACAACCAACATCCAGCATGCAAAGTGAGCGCACGGAGACAAGAGGCTGAGAGAATGTGTGTCAGAGAAGAAAACAGTCTGTCTGGAGACACAGAAGCTGTCTCACTTCTCTTTATTACCCACAGGCACACCTGTCAGCTACACGCTACTGTTCTGAGCGTAACGTGAAATTTAAATGAATCTTTAAAGCGAATGCCAAGCTGTTACAGCCGGGTCTGACGAACCACCTATAGGACAGACGTGTGTGTGTGTGTGTGTGTATAGGTAGTTTTAAACCACTGTGGTGAAGACATTTTGAGCTGCCCTACTTAGCCCCTTTTACGCTGCCGGTTCAGCGCTGTTATCCCGCCTTGCCATTCTGTATAAAACATACAAACATGGAACGGAGGAATCTAAGCTGGCAGCGGAGGAAGTAACAGAGACAACATCCACGTCTGTGAGAAAAGGGTGAGACAGTGAGAGGCTGTTGTGTTACACATTCACTGCTGTGTGCTTTTATTGTTAAAGAAACTTGTGAGAGGGGGAGACGAGCATGTCGAATAGTTCATCATGTTGTTGTTCATGTGAGTGTCCAGGATACAGACGCAGTAAACAAACGCAAGATAATAAAAATCTACAGATCATAATTGGTTTTGTGTCTTACCTTTTTCTTTCTCCCTCTCTGTTTCACTCGTCTTTTGGTTTTTTTCTTGTCTGGAGAGAGAGAAACCAACACAGAAAGAGAAACCTGCTCAAACACTTACTGTTTATGTTCAATCTACATTTACAGCCATTTGCAGTGTCAATAATATTCCCTCTCATACGCACACTGTGGCTCCCCTTAAGTGCCATTTATTGGCACATCTGCAAGTGACGTTTCGAGCTACTGCTGCGCCTGAAGAGGAGCGGAAACGTCACTCGTGGATGTGCCGATAAAGTGCACTTGAGGGGAGCTACAGTGTTTGGACTTTTTCTTCCTCATTTTCATTACTGATGTATATGATCAGGCTCTGTACAGAGCTCTATACGTGTCCAAAAAATATTTAAATTACATCGATGAGCCACTCTGTTGCAACTACAATGAACACAAACACTGCACAGACCTGGTACTCAAATACCACATTTCTTCAAATTGCACCAGGCCTTTATCTATAATTTCCCCTGTTTAAGTACAAATTGTCCTGATTTTCTGATCTTTTTTTAATGCATGATGCTCATAACATAAACCCAATAACTTATGTGTGTGAGCAGGAGGAGAGTGGGGATAATATTTTATTTTATTGTGTTTTGTTTTATATTTTTTCCTGTTTTATTTTGAATTTAATTGATTATTTGGATTGCATGTTTATGTAGTATGAAGGAGCTACAACTTTCATTTCACTGTGCAACCCTGTGTGCAACCCAGGTAATAGGGAATGCACCTTAACTACGATATAGCAAGTACATAAATGATAATCTAAATGTAAAAATGGCGACTTTGGAACAGCTGGTCATTATAAACAAAGCAGAGATCACAAGCAATGGGAGGCTGTGAGAACAATAAACCTCACAACTTCACATACTTCTCTGTGGACGACTTTGCTTAGGATCTCATTTTGCTTTTACACACACACACACACACACACACACACACACACACACACACACACACACACACACACACACACATTCATTTTGTAAGTGCAATAGTGTTTTAATGAACAGAGCGCTGCTTTGCTTTAATGAGTACCGGTATGTTTTTAATGAGCAGAGGAATGTGACACAGAGACTTGACTCAAACTGACAGTATCACAAGAACTTTGCATTGGGGCCGTTAATGAATGAAAACTCAAACTAAACACACAAACACACACACACACACACATCAACATTAAACCGCAGACAACAGACCACGTCATCCCACTCCTGCTGGCAGGTTTCTCACACCTTGGCCTGTTGGTCTGTACTGAGAAACCTGCTTCTTGAGCCTCGTTAGTGAACTTTGTGTCGATGCAGTAAAAACTGTATGCACATGTGATCAAATACACTATACCACAGAGTTAACCAGTCTGTTGGATGCTCGTGCACTGACCTCAGTTTTGGTTTAAAATCAGCAGCAGTGGTGTTGGAACGATGGATGCAACCAGCCCTGCAAAACACAAACCAGTGACAGCATGACGACAAACAGGAAGTACAGGAAAAATTCTTCCATTCAATAATGTTAGCAGATCTTCTTTTATTACAATATCACACAGGTTAGCTTTAACTTAGTACAGCTTGTCTTGTTAACAAGAACTTTATAGAACTTTACTCAGGCCTGAAAAGTTCAGCCCGAAAAGGCCCAAACCCGACAAGATTCTGTCCGAACCCGACCTGAACCCATGAGGGTAATTTGTGAATAATTTCTAAGAAATTTCAAATATGTTACTTGGTAATTACCACCTATTTACCATGAAATCATGGCTGGAAATTGAAGCGTTACCAAAACTGTCAGACCTTGTTAGTTTGGTTTGGTTTAAACCGATCGAGGAGGTTGTTGAGTTTCATGAGCCCAGCTGTATTTTCCATCATTTTTTAATGAGTTCTTGGCTCCTGCCTCGAATTCCAATAACAAAGAGACGTCGGCAGGAGATACTTCATGTCTCTTCATAACATACTAGAGCGTTTTATAATGGCAAATATTCGATTAGAGTAAAATCAAAGTTATCATTCATGCTGAGTCGTGTTTGTGCCCACCTGATGAATCTAAGTCCAATATTAGTCTCCACCAACACCTGTAAAAAAAATATCTGGCTCATTGGCTGTTAAATGTTCCACTGGTCGTCTCTGACTGAGTTTGTCGGCTGTTTGCTGCAGGGCAGGTAA
>JAJHUR010118731.1:776-21123 GCA_027495735.1 Lutjanus campechanus
CTCCTTAGTCTTCGTAGCCTGTTATTTATCCAGGGCGTACATTTATACTGTTGCACAATTTGCACCTTTGAATCTGTCACTTGAGGAGTCATAGCCCGCCTATTGTGTTTTTAATCTAATTTTGTAATACATTTTGGTATTTTTTGTAATCATCCGCCTCCCGTCCTGGTTATTCTGGACACTTACCTGTTGGTGTGTTGAACTGGAGTGAGAAACATTAATTATACTAATATATAGTAGCCTAGCAGTCGCTACACTTACATCATAGGTGCGCTCTCCTTAATACGTCCAAGCTGCTTTTTCTGCTGCTGCTTTTTTCTTTCTCTGCTGCTTCTTTCAATTCAATATGTATATTGTATATTGCTTGTTTCTCACTTACTTGCTGTCTTGACATTTTACAAGCTAACTTTCTATTCATTTTCCCTCGCAGCAGTAATATGCATGTCCATAACTGCAATAACACAGAATTCCACACGGGCACACTTTGTACTGTACGTTTCTGAACACGAAATTGCCCATTAATCCTTATTTAAACTTGATTTGGAAGCATGCCATAGATGTATGAGTCAATAAACTAAGAGCTTGTATGTGTTATTTTACTGTTATTTATTTGGTGAATGATATCAACATTTTTGGAGGCTCGTGTGCATTGACCTGGTTGGTCGAGGGCCCTAATGCATCTGCATTACCTGCATATATGGTAGTTCTGTATTTATCGTGTCTATGACTTAGGCTATTTTCAGGGCCACAGACTGAAGACCAGTTAATTGGGGACAGCTGGTGAAATTGGGGACAGTGTGTCCCCAGTTGGAAAAATGTTGATTCTTGGGTCAGTGGTTAAGGTTGGGGTAAGGGTTAGGGTCAAGCAAGTAGTGGTTATTGGTAAGGTAAGATTAAGTCCTTAAGAAATTAATGTATGTTTATGTAATGTCCCTAAAAATGAGAAGTAAACATGGGTGTATGTGTGTGTGTCCACATGTGTGTTGGTCCATGTTCAGCCTCAGCAGGACAGGGTGTAATTGTACAGCGAGTGTGAGCACTGCCACAGGGCTAAATGATGGTAATGGATCCAGAGACCATCCATTATGTGAGCGGGGAGGACAGACGAGACAACAGGGACAGTCCTGAACTGAGCAGCAGGCTGTCTGACAGACACACACAGCTGCTGCTTTTGTCTGACTCAAACTTCAGTTCCAAATTCACATCATCACTGACAAGCTGTCTTACAAACTGGACAGACTTGAATTAAATTTAATGTGGCTATTATTTGTCCCTAGAGAGGAATCCTAGCCTCTTTGCCTTATGCCTCTTTGCATCTCTGAGTCACTTTGCCAGGACTACCTTCAGGCCCCCACAAAAATGATTATCATTATTATTATTGTTTATTTTAATTTTTTATGGAAGTTTGCTGAGTGTTTCCAGAATATAAAGACTTCACTTTTTAGGATATTTCAAGACTCTTGGGTCAGGTCATCATGTGCAAAACAAAACATCAGCTGGATGGACTGTCAGGAAATTTTCTGTTACTACTAAACCTGATTTTGGTGACAGGATGTCTTCTTGCACCTGGGTGAGAAGTGTTATTTTTTCCCCCCAAGACTGTTCTGCCTAGTCTCACCCTGCTGTGTTGTGATTGGCTGCTACTACAGAGCTGTGATTAGTTTGTTCTTGTTGCCTCAACAATGTGTCCGTGTGATTGCCAGAGAGTCTTTCTAATGTTGTGAAAGGATCTATTGTAACCAGTGTTGGGACTTACCAAGTAACGCCTCACTGTAACTGCACTACCTTCCACGGTAACTAGTAGTGTATCTAGTTACTTTTCAAGTTCAGTAATGCCATTACAATTACTGAAATTTAAAAGGGCTCGTCGCTTTATGTGAAAATATCTGACCACGTCAGGAGATTAAGGTTTATTATCATCCAGCCTTCATTAGCATGTGTAACTGTGTGGATCTGGTGCGTTTGGCCACAGATGATTGCAGCAGCAACAACTCTGTGGTGAGTTCACCTGCAGCTGATGTGTCATTTGTCACAACCTTTGGCATTTTTGCAAAGTTAACTGGGTGTGTTTGGCACACCTGTGCACAGAGAGCGCTGCCTCCCTGGTTTTGCACAGAGGACTGATGGCACTTTCTTGGACTTCTCCTGCTCTTTCATTGGCTTTAATATGCACAATGTCTCAGTTTTTCTGTGACTCAACCTGTTCAGTGACTGGTATCAGATGATTTGGTTGTGCGCTCTGACCTCCCTCCTTTCTGTCGTGGCATGTTGCGTTTTTCCTACTCTGCTGCATAATTCCATACTGCATTACAATAAACCAGAAATTAACCAAAGCTGATACTGTATGCTAGTAGATGAAGGAGCGATGAAGGTGATGAATTTCTCAGACATGTCTGTAAATACTAACATCCAGTTTAATTACAAATACTAAGTTGGCCTAACTCAGTTTTAATCAAATAGTTATTAACACTCATTTTAAATAAGTTACTTGTACTTTGGGGTCAGAAAAGCTGTGAAACTCAGTGTACTTGAGTTAGGTTCACTTAAACAAACCAAGTACTTGGAAGTTATGCCTTCTTTCCCTGCCACTGTGTGGCGCTGCTTTTTTCAACATTCAGACATGTGCAGATCACTCTGCCCATCACCTTATTCTGAAAGATGCCTGCACATGCCCAACTGTGGGTGGATGTCTTTTCAACAGCAGTGGCCATTCTTGTCAGCATTACCATGATTCTGAGCTTGCTACACTGATTTGATAAAAAAAAAAAATATATAATATAATATATATATATATATATGTATATATTATGCTTTCTTGTAGAGATTCAAAGCCTCGTTCATGTGCCTGCAGGTTTGGGATAACTTATATGTCGTTATATTGTGACAACATGTGGTCATACTGTTGCAATGTGGCTAACAAGGATAAAAATGTACAACCCAGAACTTTGAACACTTTATGTCAATTTGGCAAAGTTCAAAACAAGAAAAAAGGTCAGCGACTACATTGGTGTGGATCTGATGAGAAACAGGGTGGAGGGTTGAGGAAGAAGGGTGTTCAATTCACATTATTACCTTATGTAGAAAGTTATCTGGCAGCACCGTCAGCAAAGAGTCCAGTGTGTTTATAGATACACAAGAGTTGACATGAGTTTTTCACACTCAAGTTAAATGAGTTAGTCTAACTTTTGTGTACTCACAATAAACAAGTTTAAGTCTAAATCTAATAAGTTGTGTGAACTCAAAAAAAATATGCAAACTCATTGCCTCAAAAAAATTAAGTAAAGTAAACTTGATATTTCAAAGTAAAAATAGTGTATTTATTTTGAGTCCACAAAACATAGTCTATGTCAAGTTTACTTTACTTAATTTCTTTGAGGCAATGAGTTTGCATATTTTTTTTGAGTTCACACAACTTATTAGATTTTACAGTGCAGGAGAGAGTGGGATAAGTTGACCTAACCCCTGTTTCTAGGTAACTGTGCATATTTGTTGTCATGTGACCATAAATTTAGGAATCATTTCTATCTGCCTGTGATGCACAGATATCAGGTATAATAACTATAAAACCATGCGATCATTTAGCTAAAGATTAGCCTGAGTTGCTAAGCTAGCCAGTTGTTACTGATACTACCACTTTATTTGAAGGCCTGTTGGAGCTACAATAAATATGCCAAAAATATCAAAAGGTGTGCAGAGTTTGCTTGTTCTCCTCATGTCTGCGTGGGTTCTCTCCAGGTACTCCTGCTTCCTCCCACAGTCCAAAGATATGCAGCATAATAGGTTAACTGGAGACTCTAAATCGTCCATAGGTTTGAACGTGAGTGTCTGTCTCTATGTGTCAGCCCTGTGATGAGCTGGTGACTGCCTCTCACCCAATGGCAGCTGGGATAGGCTCCAGCCCCCCCGTGACCCGTCAGGATAAGCGGTTACGGACAGTGGATGGATGGACATTATAAGAGGTAAGTTAGTTTGTTTAACTCAGTTAGTGTGTTTGTGATGCTATTGTATGAAACTCATAAGGCTTTTTATCAACATTCTTAAGCAGTCTATAAATGACACATTTCAAGACAAGTGCTTATAAAAGTCTTATAATATCACAGTAAACATGTTTATTATATTATTATAAACACTTGTAGTCTTAATACACATTAATGTTAATAAGTCAGATTGTCTATTAACTAAAGCTTATTACAAGTACCTTAATATAAAATGTTACTGACTTATCATGCTGTATAAAAGGTGTTTTGAGAGGAGGCGTTGCATCACATTATAATTTATGGACTGATTATTTTATGTACTTGTATTGAAATAGTAATTTCTGAAAAATGTATTTTGTTTTTTTTTATTAATCAGGGCATTTTTCTGTTTGCCAGGATGTTTGCATATTAAAAGCAGACAGATGGTTTCAGTCAGCAGTAATTTCTAATCTCGTGCCAGCGTTTGTCTTTGTTTTTGGCACTCAAGCTGTTTCATAGAAACGTGGCGGTTACAGTAGAATAAGGCTGTATCTGCAGGGCAGGCTTGAGACACAGCAGGACTGTTCTTACAAATGCTGGGTTCTGTTCTCGTTTTAAAAACCATCAACAGTGCAGTGGATTTTGGACCCGAACATGCAGCTGGCAGCTTATGATCCTTTGTGGACATAATCATAAAATCAAATGATAAAAAGAAAAACACTGAATGTGTGTCTGCAGTGTTTTCATATCTAATCATGCTGCAGCTTCTTCAGCTGTAGTTTCAAGTAGGAACTGCTTTCTTTGTGAACTATTCACCAAAACTATTCTAGAGTCTTATTTTACACAGAATGTAGTTCCTACATGAAACTGCTCCAACAAGGTCTGTGGATTATCTCGAGTGATTTTTGGAAAGAGGCGCTGCTGTTGAATGTATCAAATGTACTTTTTGTTTCTTTGGGTATCACAAATTGAGTGCCATTTAGTTTCATTATAGAGAAGCCGACATCTCTGTGGTCGATATCTCCAAATATCTACAATACATCTCTTGCTTCAATTTGACGTCATCTCTGCATTCTCCTCCCTCTATTTTCATTCATTCTTACTGCCATAGTTTTCTTGTTTTCCTGTGCTGATCTCTTTTACTGTTACTGTTACTCTTATTTTTATTATGTTTTAGTATCTCTTGCTTGTGTCTTCGTTTTACTTCAGTGATTTTACTTCAGCTTAATTTTGTCTCACTTGTTCGGCCTCATTCTGTTGTTATTTTGCCTCCTGAGTATCTACTACTCTTTTGCTTTGTCTGTCAAAGCATTTTGCAAACTCTGATTTTAAAGGTGCTATACAATTGTTCGCAGTCGCAGTCTACAATCACCTAATTGTATTTAAATGCTGAAATGTGTGACACTTTGTGCCATGCAATACGAACATTGCACATTAACCTACTGCACAAAACACAACACAACTCACTAAATGACTCACTTTTCAGACAGAAAAGGATCACAGAGTCTGCAGGCAAACGACATCATTTACCCGGAGCTGACATTAGCTGCCAGCCTGACAGACAGTGTGGCTAGCATTAGCAGTGCTACAGCAGCAGCTGGTCTGCTTGCAGGTTAACATCCATTTCTGTGCTGAATGTGCTTATAATTTGCTCCAATCAAGTGCTTATATACCAGTTTATTCTGTCATAGCTTACATGCAGTCTTATTTCCATTTTCAACATCAAAATGCTGCTAAACCGTGCTGGTTCAACAGTTATCAGCCGCCCAACTTCACCGACAACAACATCTGGGGTTGTGTGGGCCATCGGGGCATACAAGCTGGGCGAGAGGGGCTGCTGTCTGATGGAGCTACAGCACTGACTATTGATGGGCTGCTGCATAACACCTTAGAGTCAACAGTTAATTGACATTGTGCATGAATAAAATATTGATAAATACTTTAACCGACTAATATTTCTAGAGCTGACTAACGAGGGCGGTGATGTTTGATCATATAGTCGACTAATCATACACATCCCTAGTTATTATTATTATTGTTATTGTTATTATCATTATTATTATTAGTAGTAGTAGTGTAGTGGTAGTATAAAAAGTTGAAGGTTATCAGAGCTTAAATATTTTGTCTTAATGCTCTTTGATTTCAATTAAATTAAAAGTACTGATTAAGCCAGCACAGATATTTTCAGTAAATGCAACTTTTCACTCAGCCTCTCATTGAATTGTTAACAGGTTTTTATACTTGCAAGTATTCAGTTCTATTATTTTATTATTTTAACCCATTATTCGTGTTCAGTCGAGTCTATATTAATGGAAAGGTTGAATAAACACAAAAGAAAGAAAATTCTGAAAATTAAAACTTTTAAACAAATTTTAAGTTTTCACTACTTATTACAATGAATTAATTTGGACATTTGGTTTCACAGTGTACAGGCCAGGGGAGAAATATGTAGTTTTTAAAAATCTAACCAGGGGCTGCAAATGAGCTTCCACTGGATGCCCTGAATACATTACATCTGATGTATTCCTTTTGTTCTGTTACAATGGTTAGCTGTATTGTCCCTGGGAAATAGACTAATAAATAAATAAAGAAAATAAATAAATAAATGGTTCTTGAGATGTAGTGCTATGTTTAGGTCTCTTGGAGAAAATAGAATCACACAAACTGTATTATTCTGATGACTGAAGTTGTGTGTTGGTGTTGTGAGGAGACATGTTTGTCTTCTTACAGTAACACCTCAGGCAGTGAGTCTGCAGCGCCCACAGTGTCAGACTGGAGGCTGAGTACAGTCATCCATCAGGGTGTGGGTCAAGGTAGACTCTGTGCTCATGTTTATAGACCTGCTGTGATGAAGAGCTGTGCTCCCAGCAGCCTCGGCTCATAGACAAGCTTATCTAACAGAGAAATATGGTGAGACAGCTCCGAGCAGGAGAGGAGGAGGAGGAGGAGGAGGAGGAGAGGAAACCCACTTCCTGCTGATGACAACAGTTAACTCATCAGTCATTTTAATGAGGAGCCCCTCTGAAAAATGTGAATTCATTTCAAATGTGGGCAAAAACAACTAATTTTAAACATGATGTGTCAAATATAAACTCATGTTAAAGCTGCATTATTTAATATTTTCTTATTTACAAAGGGTTAAATGACTATGTGCAGTGTTGTCAGGGGTGTTGTGAAAAATTGGAAATTTAAACATCTACAGTTCCCTAACAGCTGATGAAGATTATCCACTGTAAAATGAATGGAAGCTTCAGAGGAAGAAGAGAGCTACTGGACCTCATGTCTACAAATCTTCATCCTATGATGGTTTAATTCTATGCAATCCAGTAATCCATTTATTTTTTATTTGTTTCAGTTGGTTGTTATTTACTTAACTTAATGAACTATCAAGCAAAGTGACTTATGAAGTGTGCATATTTGGTTTCACAAATACTTCAAACAGATGTGAAACAGAAACTGCAAATTCATCAGTGCAGAGAATTGCATTTATTAAGAGTCTCGGTATTATTGAATTGTTTAAACCATCGTTTCTGGTATTGTTGTTTTGATTTGTTGATGAGATGCCTGGATACTTAAAGTGTTTATTACTCTGTCAGCAGGTCTCAGTGGACCACCTGTAACTTCTCTCTCTTCTTTAAAATTTCCATTCCAGACCAGAATAAGTGTTTTGGATGTCCATTTCACATTAATCAGAGCTCAAAATAATGCTGAATTTTCACCAAATGAGCAAGTGTCTGTTTATGAGATGTTAAGAAATCATTGACAAGCTTGTAGAATGCGTGGATGTTTATAACTGTTAAACTGAGCAAAATGTTAATGGAATATCTTTTCTTAATTCTTCAAGTTAGAATAGATCAGTGGTTCTCAAACACAGGGTTTGTTGGTTTCTGAAAGGGATGTTTAGCCTCAGGTTGTTTTGTGAAAATGACACATAAAACTTCTTGAGGGAGGAAAAAAATCTAACTTCAGGAATCAGACACGGTATTGTATCTTAAGGAATTGAATGTTTCAGCTTGTTGCCACGGTGACCACTCTGACAGATGCTTTTTTTAAAAATCCCTCTGCACCAGCGACAGCTTTAGCCAGAGGTATCATGTTTTTGGGTTGGTTGTCTGTCCATCCCATTCTCTTGAACACAACATTTCAGGAACGTCTTAAGGAAATTCCTTCAAATTTGACACAAACGTCCACTTGGACTCAAGGATGAACTGATTAGAATTTGGTGGTCAGTTGAAGGTCAAGGTCATTTTGATCTAAAAAAATGTTGGCATGTTTTTAGCCATAACTCAAGAATTCACATGAATCATGACAAGGTTTCACACATGTCTAATCAGATAGTGTTTATAGTGTTAGTAATGATAATTTATAATATATTTATTTTCTTTTGTCCCAGTTCTTGAGAATGGGTGATGTGAGTCTGGACAGACATGGATGTAAACTGCAACTTGATTGATTGGTGGAGACAAACAACTGTGAGGCAGTGATTCTAGTTTTTCTTGCCCTAATTAGTCAAAATTTGTCTCCGTGTCTGTCCTCTTCATGCTGTTGCTGTCTGCACAGATTCAACACGGATTGAAATATCAGAGCTCATTCTCCATCTTTATACAGTAAGTGAGTCATTCATTGATTTTCATTCATGTTCATTATGAAAAACAAAAACCACAGATTACTCACTGATTACGATTCAAACGCTAAGCTGATTTACACCCGTACACTGTACTGTTTAATGTGGGCCAGTGAGTGCACATACACTCAGAGCTTCTACTCTAACTACCAGCACATAGGAACAGTATTTCCATACATTACGGTTCTGAGTGTCACAGTGTGCTCTCCAAGTCATTAACTTGATAATGACAGCACTTTCTCCGGGTAAATGATCCACTTCATCTTATATGCTGTTGGATATGCAATGAAGCCATTTCATGTGCAGCGATCCAGTGCTCACACCCACAGATAAGTAGCAGGACCAGATTAAAGTCATTCATTTCACACTCTATATATGAATGTATTCTTTCCCTTTCTGCCTCCCTCTCTCCCCCTCTGATCTCCTCACACGTGATGATAATGAATTTCACACACGCCACTGGCTGAGACGCGATCTCAAATCTACAATGTGGATGTTTGGAATTAAGGATTATGGTAACGTGGTGGCTGCACTGCAGCTGCTACGCTGGCCTGGCTGTGTTTCAGTCTGATCCTCCATCAACCCCCGCTGTGAGGAATTTAACGTGACCCCCCCCCTGGGGCTGAGGCGAGGCACGTCCCCCGAGCGCGCGCCTTCTTCCATTTCCCTGCTTCAGAGGCTTTACTGAGCTCAGGCCCAGTATCTCTGCTAGCACGCTGCAGCCAGTCGCTCACACCGAGGAGTCCCTCAATATCAATGTGCATGCAGATGAGGATGGTGATGAAGAGGCAGCCCAGTGGCACTCTACAGCACTCCAGGGATCAACTAGAAGAGCCCAGCTCTCCTCCACTCTGACGGATCTGCAGCTTTGTCACCACTTGACCGCTTTCTCTCATTCTTTTATTCCCTTTCACACACATTCACTTCTTTATTTACATTTACCTGCTGATGATCCTCAACAGGCTGTGAGCTACTTTGGATAATAAAAAGAGTTTAAGTCCCTAAAAACAATGTATGTAAAATGTGTGTCATGCAAAAACATCCCTATCACAAGTCCACTTAACTTCCCAGAGCCTTCAGCCCCATCTTAAGGCTTTCCTCAGTGGTTGGAATAGGGCTGCGTGATATACTGTAGCTAGCTAAAAAATAATACCTAAACATTTTTAGGCTGTTGTGCAATATACAGTATATATTTTGATATACACAATTTATCTGAAATAACACTATTTCACAGTAATACAAATATATATAGGATATGGTGCAATGCAAGCTCAGGGTTGCAAATTTATTTTTAAAGTTAATATTTTTAAGATTTTTTTTTTTAAGATACAAAACACGTTTTGTATTTTTTTTTATCATTTTCTTCTTTTTAAAGTCTAAATTTAATTTTCCTTTTCACCAGACAAAACAATGTCAAATGAGGTGCAATCACTGCCATGACTACTGATTAAATATCCATGAACACATTTTCAATTGGTTAAATTAATTGGCAATTAATCAATTAATGATTAATCATGAACATCCTTGCTCCAAACCTGTGCTGCTACGGTGTTAAGTTTTTTGTCCTGGTTTTCGTTGGTCCTTTGCGATCAGATCACATGATTGGCTACTAAAACGCAGATGAAAGTTTTGGATGTTAATTCAAATTGTACTCAGTGCTCAACTATGATTTTAAAAGTAACTAAGAAGATTACACCATGTAATGCATACTTAAGTATGAATAAAAGTACAGACTTGAAAATATACTATATATAAAAGTACAAGTACCCCAAAAAACTACTTGATTACAGTGATTTGAGAATTTGTACTGACATAATATCTGTTATCATTGGGGTGCAGATACTGCACCTCCCAAATGTTGCACTGTTGAACGATGATTCTTCACTTAATTTTTTGAACTATCAGAGATAGATTCATTTTGCTGACTTACCGGCAGCCAAAAAAAAATCTTTATCACAAGGTGGATACCCCGACATCTTCCATCTATTAATCAGTGGATATCTTCCTTTCATAATGTATTAGTCTTAGAATTGTCGATTTCTTCCATAAACAACGCTGAAGCAGAAACAGTAGAGGCCATCAGAAGAGCTGCTGACCAGGTGAGATCATTGATGTGACTCATGATTGTGGATTAATGCATAAATGAATAAGTTGATGGATGAATTTGAGGAGGTAAACGCTGAGCATAGTGGACAATTATGACATGCCATATTAATGTGAATGTGATAATATGAACTCCAGTGACTGCAAACAAATATTTATTTTTATACCCACGAAATGGCAAGAGCACCCCTCTTGCCAGGGTGCAGGGAGGGAGAAGAGTGGGCAAGGGGATAGCTCACTGTCTCCCCCTTTTTTTTCTTTGTCTTCTGTACGTCATTGTAATTTATGTTGATGCCACCATGGAGGATGGCTGATAAAACCAATAAAAACTTGGTCACAGTTTCGTGTGAAGTGAAGTTTTATAATTTTTTTTACACAAGGTGAACCAAAAATGAGAAAAAAAAGCTTTCACCTTAGAGGATTAAACACTTCAGTCATGATCTGCTCACCCTCATGCAGGTCAGGTTTATTTTGTTAGTCTGCAAAACTTTGTTGGAGTTTCGCAGGAAAACAGTGTTGCAGAATCTCCCAAACAATGGAAGTGAATGGTGACCAAACATTAAAAACAACTGAAATAACAAAAACACAAAACAAAACAAAACAAAAAAGCATAAAATGTCTCCATACTGCTTGTCTGGTATAATCCAAGTCTCCTAAAGCCCCAACATGCCATTTGCACACTGTCACACCACACACAGTGTGCACGTCAACGGTTTTTAGTAACTTTTAGTAATGGTTTTAACTTGGTATGTTGGGGCTTTAGGAGAATTGCAATACACCAGACGAGCAGTATGGAGGCATTTTATGTTTTTACTCTCTCTTCTTTTAATCTTTTTTTTTTTTACATTTGAAAACTGGTCACCATTCACTTCCATTGATTGGGAGATTCTGTAACACTGTTTTCCTGTGAAACTCCAGCAGTATTTTGTGGACTAAAAATCTAAACCTGACCTTCAATCAGCATGAGGGTGAGTAGATAATGACTGAATTCTCATTTTTGGGTGAACTATCCCTTTAAATCATATCAATCATGCATGAATATGTAGCTTTCCTCTCTTCTGAATTGGGTGTGGGATCATTCACCTTTTTCAGCCAACCTCTTCAGGTTGTCCCCTGTTCGCACTGCTTAGCAACCACCCACAAATGCCCTAGCAACCACTTTCACCCTACTCGCAGCTGTTTGTTGGTATCCTGTAGTTAAGTTATTCATGGTTATAAACAGCTGATGAACTCACATTGTCAGACTCGTCCTCACTTGTTACAATGTTGTGCTCATCTTGCACTCCTGTATATTAAACAGGATTACAACCTATTTATGATACAGTCTATGGCTCCAGCTCACTACCTGGAATGCAGTACTTTGTACAATTGCTACATATTCTTTCTTTTAGGGATGAATAATTACATAATGTTGTTTTAAAGGGACAGGTCACTAATAAATGTTTAATTCTGACACTTCAGCAGTCCATAATGGCCCTGCATCATTAAATTTTATATACAAGACAGAGTATTAGTGTGCATTTGGCTGAAGTTGGATTATAGCAATCAACATGGCAACAATATCTTTACTGCATAACAATAACTACCCTGTAACCACAGCTATGTATTACATAAGTTGGTCCCTTTTATCTCTGAGATAGAATTAGGCCAAATACTTCACCCAGTCTGTTACCACTACAAGCAGGCCAGTCTTTTTTCTTCTTCTTACCACTATATCACCACTTTGTTTCAGTTGTTTTATCACTGTTGCTCAGTTTTTCTTATTGTTCTTCTTATTATCAGAGTAGCGTTGAAGTGATTTCGTTAACACTGGTACAAGCTGAAGCTCTGATGATATTTGTGATCATGGCTGTGTTGATTAGCGTGTGGGCTGCCAAACTCATGAGTTCATGTGAGGTTCATGTGGATGTTTTATGATCTATATTTAATGTCTGCATTTGTTTTGGCATTCTGAAGAGAATATTGAAGTCAGTATGTGCTTTCCCTTGGAAACAGTCAAGTACAGTACAGTGACTAAAAAGGCTTCGGTAGCCTTTGATGTAGAAGATACATGAAAGACACCGAGTGAACTGTGAACATGAAAACAATCTCAAGCATGTTGTTACTAGAAATGCTGTGAAATCACTTCTTTGTTCTACTTTAAAGCTAAATGTTAAATGCTGCCAACAAGTTATTTGACATTTGTTTGATCAGAAAAAGCAAACTGAGTTTTCAGTTTGACAGTCGCAGTTCAGAGACTTCTGCATCAACATTGTTTAAAGACAGTTGTTTTTCATTAACCACGCCGGCTGTGGGTTTTTAACGATAACTTTTGAACTCTGTAAATCACAGAGTTGGGGCAGAGCAGCCGGGGGACATCAAAGGGAAACCAGAAAACTTTTTCTGCTTAAAATATCCAGTTCAGATCCTGTTTCACAAAAATCAGTGAGGATGAGTCCTCCACTGTAAGTTGATCAGCTGTTTATAACTGTCCATTGTCTGTAAATGTAAAGTTAAACCTGTTATCCTGAAAACAAAAGCCCACTGCTCTGAAATAACACATTCTGGATGATGAGTTCAGTGGCTGCCTGTCTCACTGCTGCCAAACTCCATTAACATTTTGCTCAATTTAACAATTATAAACATTTACAGCTTCTACAAGATTATTAATGATTTCTTACGACTCATGAACAGACACTGACTCATTTGGTGATCATCTGGCATTAATTTGAACTCTGATTAATATGAAATGGGCAAACAAAAACAGTTATTCCAGTCCAGTTTTTGTAAATCAGAGTTGAGGCAGAGCGGCCGGAGGACATCCAGTTCATATGTAGGTTACTAAGTTGAGAACAGGCACTCGGGGCACAGAATGCAGATGACAGAGAGACCATTCATCCTATTATGAGTCAGGATAGCCAAATGATCCAAATGACTTTGAAGCTCTTATTTTCAAGGAGAAATTACCGTAATAAATCATAAAATGACCATGATAAATTATATGTGATAAGTTGAAAAACTTGCCTTTCTGACAACAATGTTAAACCCGCAGTGACTTCTTGAAATTTGTATTCCAGTCCCTAACTTGTGTTATTGTTTACACATTTTACATTTATTAGAGATAAAATTAAAGTCAAATGTTCACCAAATGAATAAGTGAGTGTTTATGAGTTGTAAGAAGTCTTTAATAATCTTGTAGAAGGAGTAGATGTTAGAACAGTTAAACTGTTATATGTATCACTATTTGACATGTGGGGGATTTGAATTGACAACGACAAAATTGGGAAGAAAAACAAAAAAATAATGAATAAAAAATAATACAGACCCAACGGAAGCCCCTGAAATGTGTGAGAAATAGGGCACCAACCCAAACCCATCGGGTCCCGTCAGGTCCGGTTGGGTTTGTTCACAGCAGTTACTGTCATAAATAACTGTGTAACAATAAATAAATAAATAAAGCACAAGTGCATAATCCAAAGTAAATTTAATTATGCAGAAGATGTGATAAGCTAACTGACAAATTTAACATGAGAAATCTTACTGTGAAATAAACTGTAGATGACGTAATCAAGAAATATGAAAATATTACTGTCACAGCAAGACATGAGACAAAAACAGCTGAGTATCAATAAATGCTAATGCTAACATATGGGACAGAGCTATTATAAAATTTGATTAGCTAGCTGCAAAGTTGCTGGTCCTAATGTCTAATCAATACTCTTTAACAAGTTGCTAGCTAGCAAGTTGCTAGAGTGTTAGCTAGCTAACACTCAGTGTCCAGTGTTTACTCTGTCCTGAAAAATGTGTCTTGGTGTCTCCTTCTCTTCTTTAATCAACATAAATTCAACCTTTGTCTGATGTTCCACAAATTACTTCACTTTTAAAGGACAGTTATGATTCCCTTACAATTTTCCAAGGAATATTATTATTGAGGACCTTCTAGCAACACACAAGGGAATACATGAGTAAGTACGTAAGTGCTGATACTTAAAGATTAAAGAGTTTTCCCTTAAGGTAATTGTTAGGGCTCAGCAAACCCTCCTAACTTCAGATAGCTGTGTAAAAGACCTGCATAAACATGACAAATGCCACCTGTATGTATTTGAATGCACATTAATTACAACTGTAAAGAAGCATAATTAATACCCCAATAATACCATATAAGGCTCAGTGTCCTGCCCCATATCTCAGGAAGCATTCATTCATCATTCAGAGATCCATAAAGAAAAGTCGACCATTTTAACAGCATCAACAGTGGGATTAAGGGACCTGCTAAACCCAAGGAATGAGTGCTGTTAATGCCATGTCACCTGAAGCCTGTTTTGTCACTGAAATAAAGAAGAAATAGTGTGATATGAAAATGACTTCAGCAAGACGATCGATGCAAGATGAGTAAGGGGGTCAAGTGGAAGTCTCCATCATGGAGATGGACCACAGAATACATGCCATGATAGGTGATGTTGCTGTCAGGCATTGCAACAGAGGATGTTCCCCTGGACAGAGAGCTGCATAAACCTGCATGTTAAGACAGTAGCTACCAGCCAATTTAACAGCAGACTGACTGCAGAACCCCTACAACAGGTACGGACCACTCGTAAATTGTGTTCGTAACCACACATGTAGGAAAAATATGGTGAATGCAGCTAGTTCTCCTACATCACAAGAACAAATCTGTTCGTACAAGTTGTTCTTGCATGAAGCACTTTGAAGAAAGATGTGCATAGAGAAAGAAGAGGGGCCGCAGAGAGTGAGCTACAGAGACTTGGTCTCCATTAACCTGTCAGAGATGTTCACCACATTAAAATCTACAGCAGCTTACACCAACTCTTAAGAGGATGTGGACTTTGTTGTACTGTCCTGTTTCTCTTTGAGAAATAAGATTCAGAACATGTACATCCTTTATCAGCTCAGTGATGCTGTTTAGACAGCATAGCTGTGGCTCTCTGTGTGCAATACCAGAATAATACAAATGTTGGCTATGATAAGGGCTTTTTTGGAAAGGAATGTGTTCAGAAATCTCCCCAGGGAGGGGAGCAGTCCTATCTGAGATGTACAAACACTAAGGCTGTCCTGGGGAAAACTGACTCAACCCCAGTGCCTCCATCTCCCTGCCTTTATATTACACACTGACAGATACTAATGTCACCAAAGTACCAATCAATCACAAGAGACGAGCTGTCTTTTTGTTTGTCCTCTTATGGGACAAATCGGTCACAGACCTCACTATGTAGTAAAGTGTCCTACAGGTGATGTCAGTATTTCCAATTTACACTGGAGACTGTCCTCTGAAGAAGAATGACAGCATCAGTTGTTTCAGCAAGTACGGTCACATGTCACATGTCTGTAGTGGCTTTAGGAGTTAGGCAAAGGAGGAAGTCAGGTGGATGTCGTAATAGAGCAACAAAGTTTGCAGAAAGACTAGGTCATGGAGGCGGCACAGGTCAGAACATCTTCATGCATTCAATAAACTGATTGCTTGGTGCATTGCTGATCTTGAAATGTCAATGCTGAATCTGTAACCCTGCCCTTCTGACAGTAAAATTAACCCTTGTTTAGTTTTCAGGCACAGAACGCACATGGCTGCTATTTACAGGGATGACATATTTTTGTGGGTCAACCTAGAAGTTAGTAATGCTCTCATTCCCTTAACAAAAAGCCAATGAGATTTTTCTGTTGGAATTAAGATTACTGCAGGAAATAAGCTATGTGGCTAACGATAGATGACTAACTAGCTAACGTTTGGCTATAAATAAACTACACTGCAGTCATGACCTTAACATCACCATCATTAAGTGACTTGTGTTTGGCATAATGAGGTTTAATGTTCTTGACAACCTTTGGACATACTTTGAGACCTCAAAACAGGGAGGATTTTGCATAGACACAGATGACCTTCAACTGACTCATATTAGCTGGAAAACTCAGTGAGACCACAGCATTTAGCATCACGTGGTCCAATTTCTCTTGCAAAATAATACAGAAAATTAATATTTAGGGCCTAAACACCAAATGGTGCAAGGAACCTATGAGATTTGCTCAGATTCTTCTTCTTTATCGTCCCCGTCAGTCGCATTTATGAGGGGCTAAACGTGCTTGATAGTGCATTAAATTTGGCACACATTAGTTGTGGTGAAAAATTTTGTCTTATATAACTTTTAGCGGTGAGCGTGGTCAAACGACTTGGCCATGTCCTCTAAACAGCAACCTGGTCTGGAAGAACCCACAGCCTGAACACAACAGGAATTCAGCATTTTAAATCCAGTGGTCAATTTTGTTGTTTCCACGCAATGTATTTTAACAAACTCCTCCTCCTCCATCATAACATCTTCAAAATCAGTGTGTGCCATCCAGACTAGTTTGTGATCAAAAGTTATACAATGATGTAGCTATCATTGAAGGGTGTGGCCATGGCATGGCATTGAATTTTGATGTCTTGCCATGAAATACAGAATAACTTTAATATAAATGATCCAGTCTACACCAGACTTCACATTTGATAAAATTCCTGCCTGGAACATGTCTACATGACAATATTCAGTCATGGTTACAGCGCCACAGGTGCTCCTCCTAGCAGGTTGACCATATCCAACTCAAATCTAGTCAGAAAGGCCTTAAGACCTTGGTAATGCTATATTGTGAAGATTGTGACATATCAAATGACATTGCCATGACGGCATGGTGAACTTCCATGTTTCGCCAAAACACAGGAATTTGTATTAAATTCAGTCTACATGGTCAAATTTCCCTGAAACTTCACATAGTTGATAACAGTCCAGGCCTGACGTTCGTTGATGGGTGTGGCCAAACTATTTGGCCACGCCCTATAACAGCAGGCTAAACAATTTCACCATATTTCATATTGAGGCAATCCAAGAGTAACGGAAAGTAATTAAATTGTATTACTTTAATATTGTGATACTTGGATTAGGTTACTAACTACATTAGGTTACTGACTACATTGACTACAGGTAATAAGTAAACTTGGAATACATTTTTAAGGTAACTCTCCCAAAACCTGTAGATACAACTACAGAAAGAAAACAGTTTTTACCACAAGCCGAGTGCCATTTAATTCCATTATATTTGATAGAAGACAGACATTTTTAAAACTCTGCAACTCACCAAATCTGTCTAGATGGATAAACAGATGAGAGGGAAAAATTGGATTTGGCATGTCCCTGTAACAATTTCCCCCGGGGATCAATAAAGTATTTCTGATTCTGATTCTGATAAACATTTTAACACCAGTAGTTTTACCATTTTTGGTTTATTTCTGTACACAGCTGGAGATGCAGAGAATATTTGGCTGCTCTGTACGAGTGGTGTCTTTAAAAAGAGAGCTAAATGTTTGATGACCACAGCCACGCATGCTAACAGCCATGCTAACAGCCATTCTACACAGGTTTTTTCATCTGTATTCAAACACACCGAAACAATTCACATGACACAGTTTGTTTGATGTGAATCTTGTTAATTAGCTGTATCCTCACTGTTTAAATGGAGTGAACACATTCTCACACTGTGGGGTTAAACAAGCTCTTTTCTGTTATATGATGTGTTTCTTTGTCTTTGACTTACTGTGGTTGTTGGGGGTGGTTCACTTCCTGGTTGAGCAAAAGGTGTGTCTGAGGGGCGGAGCCTCTTAAATTTGAAAGCCAGCTCATCAGACCAAACCATGTGCTGCCAAGTCAGAGGGGTCTTGTATTAGTTGTAGTTGTAGCTGTAGTTAATTTTAATTGATTAAATGATTAAATGTTTCTGAGTGTCAATGTCTGTGGAGACAAATGGAGGATAACGTATTTTATTTTTGTAGTTTTCTCAGATGTTATTGGTTCTCTGGCCTGAACTCATGTGTGTATTCAAAGTTTTTGTCCAGTCTGCACAAGACAGACTTCATCATACTCTAATGTCTCGTGTCATTTAGTTTATTTGACATGTAGTTTTAAGTGTTTCATGTTTGTGTCCACAAATATAAAATGAGATGATCCACAATTTCCTGTAGTCCACCATGTCCATATCACCTGCAGCAGGTTTCTACATTAATGTCCTGTTGAAACCAGGGAGACCAAATGTCCTCTTTTCTACTTCTATTGATTTCTCTGGTTTCTCCTACTTTCCTTTGAATGCTGTTGTAACTTAGGTCAACTGAGGTAAGTGTGTGAGGCAGATTCAGCAAATTTAACTGAAGACGCTGCTATGAACATAAAATTCTAAATTTGAACTTTGAACACTGCAAATTTATCTTCAGCAAATTAACTCAAATTTATAACTTCACTTCTGAGTCTTGAATCGTGTATAACTAAAGGAAATTGAGGGGAAGTGAGAAAAACAGATTTAAAGCCTTCACACAAGTGAAATATAACTGCAACCAAAATTATTTGCATACGTGTCTCTAACACTGTCCGTTTCACTGACATCAAAATATCACCAGTTTCTGTAAAAGAGGTCTGAAAGATTCTGGAGTGAAGAACTGAGTCTGGCCGCCATGTTGGAAAGAGCCAAATAAGTAGCTCGAGGGCGCCTCCTGAGGTGGCTGCTGAGGGATGTGTAAACCACTCACCGTTCCCTTGGCTGGAGTGCACCTCCTGAGGCAAAAGGTCAAAGGTCAACTTCACTGTGACATCAGAATCACTGTAGCGTGGTGTTGTGAGGGAGCTGGACGGCATCCCCCTCACGAAGGTGAAAAAACAATTCACAGATGCATATTGACTGTAAAGTTTGACCACACAATCAAATACATGAAGTTTGTTTTTGTTTTGATGTCTTTTATTTTGAAAATCCCTTACTAATCCCTCTCTCTCCGAGGTCTACTTCCGGGGAGTGTTTTCATGGAGTGCACACATGAGAATGCAGCCACAGGACTCAAGCAGCTGTATGTGTTAGGCTGAGTTGAGGGATCAGGGGAGAGAGAGGGGAGGGGGTAGAGGGGATATTTTGTTAAGTTTGGCTTATGTTTAGTATTTCTTCAGTTTATTAGGTATTTTCTTTAATCTGTATTAGTATTTAAGTCATTTGCATTGTGTTTGTTAATTGTAAATATTGTTTAATTGTAGTTATGTTTTAAAGTCAGGGGGAGTGGCACTGTGATTGTACTGGTGTGGGAGGAGACTTAGGGGGGTAGAAACATAGACATATATACGTAGACGCCGCATCGACTGTGGAGGGACGTGCCTAAAGCGCTGCCATCTTAGTACAGCCCTCGCAGAGGCAGAAGTGCACGTAAATCTATGGAGGTAAGAGGTACTCCACAATCTTAAAGTAGAATTATGCACTGAATTCTCAACCGATGTCCAAACGGTTTGATTTGTTAAAAACGTCACACATGTAGCTATGACACAGGATGCTTGGATGTTTTAATAATGTTGGTTTTACCACCCAAATACAAATTCTACTTAATAACTGGAAATGATGCCGGAGTTTTGTGCTGCTTATGGGTGCTCAAATGAATCACTTTTCACAGTTAAGGTGTACGTAAGGAATAATATAGAGTGAGCAGGTTGTTAAATAGTGAAATAATCCCCGACAGGACGGATTGAATCTCTTCGCTCCGCGTCCGGGTTCTTTCCATAATATAACCAGCTCACTTTACCTTATCCCACGTATTACACAGCTGCTTACTAGTGAAATAACTAATTTGAGACCTTATTCTGGTTAAAATGCATGAAATGTTATTTCATCTATAAAC
>JAJHUR010118733.1:1211-12500 GCA_027495735.1 Lutjanus campechanus
GCCACCTTTGTTGAAAATTCTGACAAAAGTTGCATAAAGGCAAAGGCTTTTTCACGCCACTACATTTGTGCTGTCTTTCCCATATTAGTGAAAATTATTTACATAAATATTTGAATAGAAAATAATTGCAGTTTTTTCAGTAGCTTGTTACCCAGTGACTCCAAATCAATACAAATCATTATTACTACACTGCACAAATAAGACACATCATGTTTATTGGATTTCAGTGCTTCTTTTACTTAATATATATATTTTTTTTAATCAAAATTCAGCTGTTGTTGATCCACCCGTTGGTATCTGTTCACTCTCTGCCCTTTTTTTAAATCAAGAATCAGCCAGGAGAGTGAAATGTGCAGAGCAATATCACACAGGCTGCAGCTGAGTGTTTTAATGTTGATTCCTCTGCTAAAGAAAACGGTGTCATTTGTCACAGTCTTCGTTTATTCATCTTTTTGTTTCATCTTGGCATGAAATTGAAGTCCCTATGAACACTTTAATTCACTGTGTACACCACACATCCCACGTTCTCCAGCCTTTGTCAGCTTTGTCTCTAAAACATTCAAGGAAAAAACCCTTGTACAGTTGTACAGTTTCTCCAAACCCGTAGTTCTGCACACGCAAAGCTTCATACCGCACCCGATCCAATCTGTACTCTAATTAATAAAGCTTCAAGCTGGTTGCTGGCGGCACACAACAGATTGGGGAAATAAACAAATGATACGAAACAATCTGAAAAAAGCATCACAGTGGGAAGTACAGTTTGCATCATCATGTTTCCACTTTGTCAGTACAACTCATTTGTTGAGGAATGCACTCCCGCTTCCGGAGTTCGTGTACTCTCTGCACAGTTGGCACAGCGTGGATTCCTCTACTAATTATTGGACACCAGGATGTAGCAGCAGCTGACCTTTTCTACTTTATTACATGCTGGGGAGCTGGTCTAAATATATATATATATATATATATATATAGTTAAGACGAATATGCAAGATGGCAACACTGTACATTATTTTAACTTTTATTAACCCCGGGTGACATAAGAGATCACGTGTTTGCGTGATCAGTGGACCTGGAGCTTGTCCTCAGCTAATCTTGCACATTACTGGACCCATCAGCCTATTTTTTGTGTACATTCATGACTGAAAGACCTCTGTGATTCCGAATTTTTGAATGTCTCCACGCTGGCGACAGCTGTAGCCACAGCCATCATTTCTCAGGTGATTTTGTTCTTGTGAACATGATATCTCAAGAACGCCTTGAGGAAATTTCTTCAAACTTGGTACAAATGACCACCTGGACTCAAGGATGAACTGACTAGATTTTGATGGTCAGAGGTCAGAGGTCACTGTGACCTCATGTCCATCGTGTTCTTGTGAAGGCGATATCTCAGGAACGCTTGGAGGGGATTTCTTCAAACTTGGCGCAGGCGTCCACCTGGACTCAAGAATGAACTGATTACTTTTTGGTGGTCAAACATCCAGAGGTCAAGATCTGTTTCATACAACCATTGACAGCTGGCTTCTCACTCTTCTTAACCAGCCACTAGGGGACACAAGTGATCAATAAGTGCTTCAGTTTGAAATCTTGTTTCACCCAGATACAGTGTACATGGGGGGTCATGTTAATGTTGACAGCTGGCTTTGCAAATCTCAGCTGGTTGCATGGGGCATTGCACTAGATGCTTCACCACCTGTTGATAATTGAATAGTCTTTGAGATGGTTGCTGCCATTGGTGTCCAAAAATACATCCTAGACCAAATTATTCTTAAAGCCCTATTAGGAACTTTAATATTTTGTTGATTTTAGAGGCCCATTTGGAAAAAAGCAGCAGCTTTTCCGCAGTAGTAATAACTATAGAAATATCCAATCTTCTCCCTGATAGTTTCGTTAGCTTATGTAGGTCATATAGAGGCATGAGTATTAAATTGAGATTGTTTCATAACCACTTAAAAACTCCTTGTAGCAGCTTTAAAAAATATATATAATCCACTTTTAATCAAAGAACCCCAAAAGTGATAGGCAACACTTAAAAATGATAACCTTTTAATATTGAAGCCTCCTCTGCTGATCCGCAGCTCCGGGTTGTCAAAACAATCTCATGCGTGACGGATTTCTTGAATTTATCTTCAGGAAACAATCATAAATCATGACTCCTGAGCCGAAAGAGGTGCAGCTTATGAAACAGCTGTCAAATTATAATAAATCACTGTCATGAATTCCTCTGACTTTCATTCATTCCCCAGGCTCGATTGAGTCATCTCACACGAAGGATGGTGATCTGATTTCAGCTTCGTGTCCACTGAGTGCTGGTGGTTTATGCAGTCTTGTTAAAGTTAGAACCATTTCATTTTATTCCCTTACATTTTATGTGAATGCATTTTCCTGTCTCCAGACATATTAAGCACATAACTCATATACTTCAGTGTTAGATTACAGAAACAACGTACAAAGTAGCCAGCGTTCCTCTCGTCCCTCTTAGAGGTGCAGTGGACCTAATAGACTGGGGAGCATCTCTTGGTGTTGATTTGCTGACTTGAAACAGTGTTCTTAAATCCAGTAGCAGGAAAAGTTTTAATGATGCTCCCATGCAGAGAGGAGGCACTTCAAGTAGTTATGTCATCATCCATTAGTGTCACAACATCCTGTGGCATGAAACACAATTGTACTGACTGATTAGCTGCCTTCCTCTTACACACTTCCTGACCTTTACTAATTCCTTTTTTTTTATATTAACAATGGAAATAATTATCTGTGTAATGTGAAAGGAGTCGGCCATAATTAACCTGCAAATTTGTCAACAAAATCAGAGCTTTTTGTCATCTTTCGGCTCATTATCTCCACCAGGCATAAGCCTGGGAGCGATCATGCAATAGTTTGTGTGTGGGTGGCCATCAGGGGTGACGCTACTGTCTGTAATCCCACATAGAAATGAGCCCATCAGCCTTATATTTTTTGGGCATATTCATGACTTATACACTTGTTGAAGGACCTCTTGTGGTTGCGAAAATTGACAATTTCTTAAAAACCTTGAAAAACTTATTTTATTGACTGCTCTGTTTTTATAACGACTGCTGACTCCTCACACATCTTAATTGAGCTTTGGGACTTAAGTTCAGTTACTCAGGGTGATCTAATCTATGGTAAAACATTAACCAACATTAACTGAATGGGATATGCAAGCTCTGACCTTTTGAAAAGGCAACATCAAGTGAAAATTATTTAGAATTTCAGCTTTTGTGAGTTTCTCCAAAATTATAGCTTTCTGTATCTATTATATTGCCGCAAAAGTCACATG
The DNA here is from genome assembly GCA_027495735.1 of Lutjanus campechanus. Taxonomy (NCBI): domain Eukaryota; kingdom Metazoa; phylum Chordata; class Actinopteri; order Lutjaniformes; family Lutjanidae; genus Lutjanus; species Lutjanus campechanus. The sequence goes on from JAJHUR010118733.1 coordinate 4,507, forward strand.
GTTGCTTGCAAAGTTCTAAATAAAAAAGTAAAGTAAACAGGACTCCCTCTCTGCACAGCCAGTCTCAAAAATCAGGTGCTGCTCGGCCCCAGGAACATCTCAAATAAAAGGATCAGAATAAACCTCCGCACACTGAACTGAGTTGCTGTGATGTTATTAGGAGCAAACAACGCTTTTCGCCCGTGGCTTCTTCAGGTTCGCTCAGCAGAGCGTCTGCATGAAAAGTTTTGAGAAGAAGCGTGCACTCTACTGTATGCACTTCCTCTGCTCTTTAAGTTTTTGTGTTAGGGTCTGCAACTTCATTGTTTTCTATTTAGTCTCATCATGCTCATTATTATATTTTCCAGTAGCAGACAGCTTTTTTCAGGGGGGAAAAACTCTAAATATATATATATATAGTTAAGACGGTCCAGCATCAAATGGCAGTTAAAGTTGGAAAATAGCTGGTGAAGTTATAACTAATGGAGCATTTCACAGCTTAAGAGCTCAATATCTTTGTCAGGAGTTGGTGGGGAACAAAACGGAGCTAAAAAGCAGAGTGAATGTTGACTTTCATTAAGGTGACGTAAACATGACATAAAACTAATGTTAATGTTGCTTTGTGTCTACTGTGTGCATAAAAATAAAATGTGACGGATTTCAGTCACATTTTTGTAAACTTTTAAAAGAGATTTAGCAGAAATTATTGAGAAAGAAGTAATAACTTATGACACAAAATACTTGAATTACACAGTTTTGGTAGTTCCTTTTTGGTTTGAGAATGAGGCGTCTCAGCCCCCTCACAGCATGTCCTTCATCACCTCTAAAACAAAATTTCTGAAATGTGATTTGTTGGAGATGTAGAGTTGTACCTTTAGCAACAAACCGAACAAAAGAGGCTGTTCACATTGGCCTCTAACTCCAGACCTTTTTGATATTACTCATCAGAAGGAACAGATCGCTCACCTTCGAGTTTGAGGGTCCTTCATAAACTCCTTTTGGGGCAGTTAATAGACAATCCATTTTCAAGCATCTCTGAGCAAGACACAAAGCCCCCAATTCCCCCAGTGTTAAAGTTAAACGCATCAATCCTTTTTGAAGCCACAGTGCAGAATACCTGATTCTTCAAATTCCTGAAGTCAAAGAACCAGTATGTCATGCTCCATCTTAAAGGTAGATGAATGAAGCTACATTTTGGTGTCTGATTGAGCCGGCAGATTTCAGAAATGAGGAGAGCACTTTTCTGCCTTTATGGGTTTTTCTCATAAGAGTTTAATGGTCTCTCGAACCCATCATTTTGGAGGTGTTTGAATGATTTAAACAGGCGACTACAAATTTCTCAAACTGCTTCCCTGCTGAAAATAGCAGCCTGCCTTAGGGGTGTGAGGAGCCCAAAACGCTTGTCCCACTTGAAAACCCACTTCAAGAAGTGATCAGCTGCCTGTACATGGTAAAGAGTTTAGACAGAACAAGCACAAGTGCCCTGGGTGAAACAGGATGTTCTTATATTCACACTGAATCACCATTTCATCAGCTCTTCACTATTCAGTCTGACATGCCTTCTTGATAGTTGTTTTCAGGAAGATTTGATATCCAGCCAAAGCCCTAATACCTCGTCGAGGCTGGTTTCTGTTCCACCAGCTTATGTATCTCACTGTAAACTGCAGAATGTCAATGAAGGTTTATTTTAGGGCTTCGACTAATGACTATAAATCTACAATATGTCTGAAATAGGGAAAAATGCCTAATCTGACCACCTGTCCATAACCCAAATATATTCAGTTTACAATAATGAGATCAATGTACTCTAAGCTTGCAACTTACATGCTGAAAATGGACAGATGCAAGCAAGCTAGCAGCTGTTACCTTTTCTTTTGCTGAGAATTAGCTATTTTAATGCCGGGACTCACCTCCCCACAAGCAAATGTTCAATGTTTTCTTACTGCTGTGACAAAGCAGCATGTTCTCATGGGATGGCAGTTCAATAATTACGTTTTAGTGGCCTTTATTGAAACATACTGTCTATGTAGCATAGACAGTAGCGTAGCTCCTTTAAGGAATAGGGCAGTGTATCAGTGTATGCGGCATGTAAGTCAAGGAGAGCGAGGGTCAGACTATGGGTGCTGCTTACAGCAGAGCAGAAACTTAAACTTGGCAGTACATTGTCAGTTTGGCAGTAAATGTACAGCAGCTTCTCTAGACAAAGAAAAGTCTTGTCTGTTACTTCCCAACTGCTGGAAAAGTGACAGTGTTAGCTCTGAAATAAGCTGGGCAGGACAGGCTAACGTTAATGCTAACGCTAACATTAAGCTAATGTTAACACTAGCATTGAACCTATACAACGCTGGCTTCAATGCGATTGTTAGTATTCAAAAATCTATAGCTCCCATTAAGTTTTACTGACGGCACAAACAATATGGCATGACCTAGACCTAGTATGTTTACTCTAATTTTGTAAATTTTGTAAATTCTAATTTTCCATAATTAATATGACAGTATTTTGAATTTGTTACAGGTCATGTAAGCAGCTTATTCTGTTCAGATATTCTGATTTAGACGTGTGGTATTTCTACTTCTACTGAAGTAAAAGATCTCAGTACTCCCCGCTATACTGTCTAACCACATTTTGTAATTCTAATTTCGACTGTCTTACACATCGTGGTGCAGTAATTATGCTGTATGGCCTCAATTTGTCCAACTGGTGGCCTTTAGTGTCTTGACAAATAGAGCAAACCACACGCTAAGCAAGGTAATGTTCCATGGCTGCATATTTAATCGTTAGTATTATTTCAAATGTCACTTTGACTTTGTGTTCTTAGTTTCACTTTGACTCTGTAGTTTTAGATGTAAATGTTGATTCAGAGGTTGGGAACAAGGTTAAGAACAAGACGTGATCAGTTAAATGTTATTTACGTGATAGCAATTGCAGGGTATCATTTAGACAGAGGTGTTGGCAAATTCAGGACTTATTAAATCCTCCTGTTTGTATTTAGAGCATCGCCTTCTGATTGCACTTTGACTCAAGGAGTACGTGAAGTAGTTTTTGTAACTGGAATACTGTGAAAAGAACTGTGAATGTAAGCTTGCGGTGAGAGGTAACCTTCATGTATTGTATACGGGAGGTACTCAGTGCAGAATTTAATTCAGTGGCTCTGAATAACAGAATGGAGCGTGTACGTGTTTAAATTTGATTCAGAAGATCATGGAGAGGTGAAGTCCCTCTCTTCCTGGTGAGAGTAACTTGAGAAAAAGTTTGAACTGTAGTCTATGATGATAACAGTAGTTTATGAGACAAATGTTTTTGTTGTTCCTGTTTGAATTGTGTGACACATTGCATGTGAATTTAGTAAATTTAAAAGATCATTTTACAATACCATAAAGTCACAGTTTGTCATAGTTTAGTTTACATATGTGGTATCACAGAATATATACGTCATCAACACTAACATTGCCGTCTCTTGTAATGTCATTTTAAGTGTTTTATCCAGCGACCCCTGGTTCTTTTATTGGCAGGGAAGGTTAAGAATGAGAATACATCCCAGTCCCAGAAGACACAGTTATTTTTCTATTGATTGATTAATCTATTGATAAATGTATCAATTAATCTAACTTTTTTTTTAAATTACTGAATTATATAACAATTAATTTACCTAAAATACATGTCAAAAACTTGTCTCATTAATATTTCAATATTTTATTCAATCATAATCCTGAAGAATAGACACATTAGAATAATGTTAATAGTGGCATATTTTAAAGTTAGTTAGTTAATTTCCACCCTGTTTAATAGACTCCATGTCCAATAACTGATGTGAAAAATAATGGACCTCAAATCAAATGGACCTGTGATGCATATTAATTTAATAACTAATCACTGTCAAACCTTCACTGAGCGGGACAATCAGTATTTTGACTTAAAACTTAAACTGGTTATGACATGGAGTTATTTCATCAGTGGAGTCATATGCAGGTAAGATGATCACTGACAGTGTTTTTTTGCAGGCCAAAGAAAAGTACTTTCTGTTTGTTTTGTCTGCTGACTGAAATGAGTTACAGACAGTCTGTAACTTTAGTTTTAGTCAACTCAGTCTCATACGTGGCTGATAAAGCGAACAGAAAGCACAAAACAGCCAAATAACACCGTTAGATGATGCATGGTGTAAAGTTAACAGAAGCGCTGCAGACATCACTTTTAATATGGGGGTGATGAAGAAACATCTAGAAAATCTATCTTAAGTGACTTCTTTTATCAGAAACATGTTCCATGTGTTGATAATACTGATAAGTGGCGTCCAGTTGGTGGAGCTAAAGAGAGCCATACTGTTGTCTCTGTCTAAAATACTCCCACACTTTAGCTTGTGGTGAGGCTTGCTCTCTGCAGCTTGTTCTCCAGGTGAATCCATGCTCTGATTGGGGGCAGTAGTTCATAGCTAGTACGCATCAATGCAGGATGTGCAGATCGATGTGCTGTTCTAATCAATGACGTGGATTACTGGATGGATGCCTCAGCCCTACACACCGTCATTGTAGCTTCTGCAGCTAACTTTTACTTTTAAAGGGAGAAAGTCATTACGTCACTCATGTCTTCTGGATCTGTAGTCTTTCTAATTATTGTATCTTCCAGACTTATTTCAACAGTTTAACGGCGACTTTCTTGACTTGTAAAATCTGTTTTTTAATTGACAAACATCCTATTTGTCATTCATGGTAGAAGGCTGTACTGGGATTGGGATCCTTTGGGTACCGTGGGACCCATCTCAGTTCTTGCGGGAGCAGGTGGTCCCGGGATTTAGCCAGTATTGCCAGCTTGGTGACTTTCTAAACCATTTTATCAACTTCTCAGACTTTCTTCGGAGTAATAAGTCTCCTGTTCTTCTGCCAGCAGCGCTAGTGTAGGTGTACTTCCACTGGGGTCTCTCTCTCTCTCCCTCCCCCTCCTGTCTCGCTGTGCTGCAGGTAGTCAGAGTGATATGTGGTGCAGGCAGCAGCTTCTCCCTGGATCACTGATTATATGTTCCTATAATTTGTAAATAGTTCATTTGAGCTTCTTCCTTCCTTTGTCTGTTTTTTTAAAACATGAAACTTGCAATGTCCCTGTAGCGAGTAGACGTGAACACATTTCTTTTATTGTACATTTAATTGAGTAACCACATTATCAATAGGCATATCTTGCTTAATACCACAGAAAAATAACTTGTTTTCCCTGCAGGACAGGAGAGGGCACAAAATCAATGTGGGAATGGGCGGTAATGATCAGAAATCCAGGGAGATTAAGATTAAGATGAAGTCCTGCACGGAGCTCTAAATCATAGTAAAATTCAAATGGGAACAAAAAATCATTTGTCTCTCAGCATTTACTCCAGATCATATTTTTCCAAAGTAAGGTCTCATGTTGGTCCAATGGAAGGGGCACAATTTCCCCTCTCCATGACATCAGCGGTGGCTGACTTATCTGATTAATAAACAGTGTTATGCCCGCAGTTCTTAAAATTGGACTCAGAGGTTTAATTCCTAGCTGGTACCAAACATGTCAACCTGTTTGCAGGACCCACTGATACCTCACCTCCTTGTGATTGATTCAGCCAATTAGACTGAGTCAGATGCTTTCAGACACTGGGTTCTGATTGGTCACTTACATTTCTTTATTTTATTTTTGTATAGCAGACCGTTACTATGAATAACAGACCGTTGCTATGGACACAGTTCTGATCATAGACTCTGGGGGAGCAACATAAAAATATAGTCTACTGTGTCCATAACAGTCTTAGCATGCTGTAACTGACCAATCAGAACTGAGTATTTAACAACGCCATGTAATGATGTGAATCAAACCCCTGCAGTGTGATTCATCTCCCTGTAATAATAACCCACTCACTGTACATCACCCCTTACCTAATTCACATCAAAAACAGTCTGACTTATCTGCATCAAATCCAAATAACCTTTTACTAAAATAACTATTAATAACAGCAGGCACATTAGGTGATAATCTAATCGTGTGAATAAAATAAGCTAATGGTGTGGAGAACATTTAAAAGCATACCTTAATGTGGCTAAAAGGAGTCCTTGGATAGCCTTGACTGCAGCTGTACTCAGAGTGCTGTTTGGCAGGCCTCCAGCTGATAAATAACTAGACTAGACGCCAAGTGACCTGGAGGTTTGTGCAGAAGCAATAAGAGACAGAGATAGATGAGGTTTTGAATAAAAGCAGAAAGAAAAAAACTGTTATTTATTATCATTATTATTATTATTATTTTAGTTTACAGCTTCCTTTTTTTTCTTTTTAAGAAAGGTCTGAGCAGCTGTTGGTGTTGCCAAACAGCTGTAAACTTTCTATCTCCACATGCTAATGTTAGCCAGCAGCAGACTGCTGTTCACAGACAGTTGACAGTTAAAATCTCACCTCCTGTTCTGGCTGAAGAATACACAACATGTGTTGATGTGTCTCTTCAAACATTTTCTCATCCTGATTCGTTTAACTTCTGCTTCTGTTTTGCTCACTGCAAAGTTTTACTGCAGCAAACTGTTGCACCGCGTCAGTCTCCGGTTTGTTCTGCTTCCACATGAGATCACGTGAAATCACGTCCAGCAAGATCCCGCGAGAAGTTCCCTCTAGAACATAAAATTAATATAATAATATAATAATATAATAAGGCCTGGCTGTAATCTGGAGCACTTTTGGAGAAAATGCACGTTATTTAATAGTCAGTGCTTTATTATGAACATCCAGTTTAATTTTACAAGAAAAGTAGCAAAAATGTTGTCAAAAATCGGAGCTGGTGATGGAGTTGGAAGGTCAGACCCTTAAAAAAAAATTGCAAATCGGAATCGGCCAAGAAAATTGGAATTGTTCCATCTCTATACGCAAGATAACCCCCAAGTTTCATATCAGAACATTTTCTTTCTACCAAAACTACACCTACCAACTGTATTACAGTGCAGAGGTCCCCTTAGGTCCGCCCAAACCCTTAGACCCGAGTCCAATCCAGGGCCCCTTTTGGATTTGATCCACATTTCATACAATATAAAAAATAATAAACAGATCCAGATTTCTTTCCATTCTATTCCTGCGGGTCCAGAGTCTATTTAACATACATGTATAATACTCAGGTGGATCCAAGAAGACCCTGCTGTGATCAGACAGCACTCATCATGATGGAAGTGCTGTGTGTATAGAAATAAACTGCTCAGCCTACTAGTAAGCACCGTTTTCCCTGGAATTTTTTGAGACAAAGGTGGTGAAGGCTGGAGGACAAGCATGGCGTACACAGCGTACACAGTATGAGCGCACTTTAACCTGTACCTTCAGGGCCCTGCACTCAAGTGAAAAAAATCATAACAGTTTTTGCAGCACTTGATGCTTATGATCAGGTAGAGACAGGGCAGAATGATTGAGGATCTACAGTGATCTACAGTGAAGATTTAGGCTAAAAAACGTGGTGTCAATAACTGTTTTTTTATGCAACTTGGCATGTTACAGCTTTCAAAGACTTGGATTACATCAGACGAGCAGTATGGAGGCATTTTATGTTTTTATTTTTTATTTTTTTTATTTTTTATTTTTTATTTTGAGAGATTGTGCAACACTGTTGTCCTGTGAAACTCCAGCAGTGTTTTGTGGACTAAAAAAATTAACCTTCAATCAGCATGAGGGTGAGTAGATAATGACTGAATTTTCATTTTTGGGTAAACTATCCTTTTAATTAGTGTTGCTAACAATTCATCGATCTGGGAATGCATCACGATGGGTCATGTGACGATTTGGCATCGATTAATTAACCTCGATGCTTTGCCGCAGAAAACGTAACCATAAAAAAGTAATAGGAACCAAAAATATGTGACGCGCACGCTGGCTGCACAGTTCAGCGAGTGGCAACTGAACACCTGATGCAGAAACGCTTGGAATCATGGCAAACACGTCATTCAGCCGACGCAGTTCCTCAGATTCAGACGAAGCAACATATAACGTGAAATGTTTAGTCTTACAGACTATGTATTTTTCTGAGCTTTCAACA
>JAJHUR010118740.1:845-48697 GCA_027495735.1 Lutjanus campechanus
TTAAATTTACTTCCAGGTTTTAGCTTATATATTTTCTCGTGCCATCTCTGATGATTTTATGCAGAAGAAATTAACAGTACCCTTCAACGGAGGGCACCCCTGTAGCTCAGTTGGTAGAACATGCACCCCATGTGCAGAGACATCCGCCCTCTCTACCACCATTCCTGTCCTCACTTCAGTCGTTTTCATCAAACAAAGGCATAAAAACCCCAATATAATACTCTTAAACCACATTAAAGGTGCAATATGTAAGAATTGGATAGGGGGCAGAATATCAACAGAGTAACTGCGAACTGCTGCTAATTGTAGCCGACGTTAGCCCAATTAGCCCGGTTAGCCTCTAACCATGCAGCCAGGGGTGGTGGGGGGGACCCAGTAAAGAATGCTGGTGGCGAGCAGGACTGGAATGGGCACCAGAACTGGAGCTGGGAGAGCAGGCAGCGGAACCAGGCTCAGCAGCCTCCCAGTAAACACGGCCGGACCGGAACTGAACACAGCCCCTGTGACTGACGGAGGCCAGTTTGACGACAGGGAATACAGTACCAAGGTGTATTACGAGAGATGAAGCTAGCTGGTTGGAATGCTAAAATAAATGTTTCTGACATAACATCAAAACTGTTATTTCTTCACATTTTGTTGATCACGTAACTTGATGTGCTTTAGCCTCTTTCGGCTCATTGTTTTGGTTTTCTGGCTCACAGTTTCTCACTTCTCTCTTCAACCGCATTTCCAACTGTGACAGGCGGCCGTTTTCAGCTTTGTATGCTAGCTGCACTAGCACTAAGCGACAGACAAAATTAGCTAAGAAGGCTCAAGTTAGCTGGTGAACATAGTGGAGCATTTCACAGCTAAAGACCCAGATATTTCCTTCAGAAGTTGTCGAAGCCCAAAACAGAGCTAAAAGGAGAGAGATTATTGCACTTACACGTGTTGGGTGGCCAGAAACAAAATTGAAACTGAATGCTAATGTTGCTACACGATAATATGTCAGTGTTGTTCTGCTGCTTCCAAATGGACAAAGATCCCTCAAAAGGCAATCATTTCACATGCATATCTAAAAATTTCACTTTGATGCCATTTTATAGATGCTCATAGTCTGGTGTTGTCAGACTTCTTCCCTTATGTGAATTAGTCTGGAACTTCTTGGTTCATTTTCAGTTTCCAAAGGGGTGTTATCAATAACCAAAATGCTTCTGGAAGCAATTGGATAGACCTACAACCAATCAGAACAACAAAGCGTCTGTAGCGATGCTTGGTCCATTTCCAAGCACAAAACAGCAGCCACCTGGTTACAGCCTTTCTCATATTACAGCTAAAGTACACTAAAATATGCTTCTGAAAACATCTGAGGCGAAAAACTGGCAATGTAGCGATAGAATCTGAATCCATATTTGATCAGCACCACCTACTCTGCAGTTTGATCTGAGCTACAGACTCTGAGGCTGAGGTTTTGTGCTGGATGGACCTGCTTACTGTACCCAATTGAACAGACTGACAACAAATGAGAGCAGTGACACATGTGACATGACCTCTGAAATGTAGACTGGTGACTCTCCTTTGTCAATCATTGTAAAGAACCCACTGCATATAAAATAAAGAGTTGTGATTGGCACAACCAGACCAAGAATCCAAGACCCGAACGTTGTAGATTTGTCTGGTTCCCAGGCTAAGATGCTCTTAGGATCCCTTAGAATGCAGTTACAGGAAGTAGTAGTCCATTGCTCATACAGTATATTCTAGCCTTTTAAGGAACCACCACCAGTGTGTTGCTTATCTGTGCGATATAACTAGGCGAAAGCTAGAAAATCTGCAGTTTCTTATCATACAAAAGTCCACATGTCCTTGTTTGCTCCTTCAGATACAAACCAGATAAGAAAAGAAAGAGCCTCTCAGCATTGGAATCCAGCATTGGGGTTCATCTGTGTTTCAGGGGTCACACAGCCTGCACATCAGTGTGTTATAACTCTTTCGCACACAACACAAATTTTCAATTTCCCCTCCTTAACCTCAGGCAGGCAGCTATTGCTACACATCCAACCCCGGCTGCTCCTCTGTCCTCCATCTAATGCTTTTACTTCCCGCCAAAGTCTGCGTTTTATAAAGATTCTTGGAGCGAGAGCGCTGGTGTCAGTCTATTCACCGAGGCCCCCTGCACCTCCTTCACGGTTCCCTGAAAGAGAACGATTCCCAAACAGCACCTTGAAAATCTATATTTGAGTTCCACTTGGGTCTCCGCTGCAGAGTTTCCAGCTCGTCTGGCTTAATCTCTGGCCGTTGAGCGTCCAGCTGGGTGAAAGGAAGGCAGACACGACCGCATCAGAGAGGGCAGCAAGTTTAAGGAGTGCCTGACATCTGAGGCGGTGCAGGCCGCTGTCAGCTGAACAAAAGCACATGGTGCCACATCTGGCTTCTAGTTTAGCATGCAGTTTCCCTCAGCGTACCTCAGCACTATGATTATCTCTGTCCCACTGCCTTACAATGGAACAAAGAGGATTGTTGTCTAAGAATAGCATTGGGAAACAGCAGCCCTGAGATTTAAGCACTGATGGATGAGGATGAGGAGGAGGAAGAGAGTCACAATTTGATGCCAGGGAGTCGAGGGCAGGGTGTCCTGGCCTGCTAAAATAGAGAGCATTTCTGAAGGGAGCAGAGCTATCATCTCAACGCATTTTTTCCTCTGCAGGTTTCCTCAGTTACCCTGTCAGTGTCCTCGTAGTCACCCCACCACAGCTGGACCATGTGCTCCACAGCTGAGGTTTACTGGCAGAAGAAAACCACCACAAAGTCATGAGAAAAGAGCAGGGTGCCCCTCCAACCACAGAGGATTCGTGCACATGACTCTCCAAATGTGTGTAAACGCACGCATGGGCAATGCCGTGCGTGTGCACACACAAAAACGCCATCCGGTTCTCGGTGCACGTTTTGTGGAATCTGACTAGGGATTCACTACACCGCACGAAAGAGGAGGCCAGCATGTGGAATAAACAATACTCTGACTTCAAGGGCAGGCAAGCCCAGTGGTTTAGAAGAGCTGTCTGAGGAAGGTCACAAGTTCACAATACTGAGGATTTCAAGCAAGATCAGAACTGCTACACAGCTCATTTATACCTATAAGGGTCGATTATTGACGCTATAGACCAAACTGATGAGAGACGCAAAAGATTTAACAATGGTGAGTTCATCGCTCTTGTTGAGGCCGCTCATTTGCGCTTATGCTAACTTTGCAATTGTTATTTCTGTTGAAAGAGAAATGTTAACTCTTTCACACCAACGCGCAGTAACCACCCTGACAACCACCTATCTGCAAGAGTGTCCCCTGTTGCGCTACAAGGCTGTGATGACAGGCAGGTGGTCTGGTGGACTTCGTAGCATTGGTACAACCCAACCAAAAGCCCCTCCATGTTTGCTTCAAGAACAACTTCTTTATGAAGAACGCTTGTGGTGATTGGCTGTGATCAAAATCATATTAATAGTCATTATTTTCTCGATCTGGGTACCAAAAGGATTGGATGCAGGCATCGCTTGAATGGAGAAGTTAAGATACTACTTGGTACCTGTTTATTTCAATCGATGCCTGAAAGTACTGAGCACCAATACCCGGCAACTACTTTGTGCCTCAACTGCCATGATCGAAACTGCTTTCCCCTCTGCCACCTTCCCCAGAGCAAGTCGCACAAATCTGCTGAGGCTATTCAAATAAATGTCGGTTTTCCGTATGATTTAAAACTCCTGTCTCTTAGTCCCATCGAAAGTAAGCACATGAAGTAGCCACCTGAATTAACTATTGTAGCGACCACACCTCTGCTGTAGAGTCAGAATGTCCATATTTATGAGAATATGAAATAAAGGTTGGAAAATGCTGTAATTTTCCTTTAGGTTTTGATTCATCACTTAATTTAAAACGCCAGCGAGGGCTAAAATACCTGATTCCATAAGTAAACTGGGCATACAGACTGAATCTACATCTCTAGATGAAACATAACTCTCTACTTCAGCCCCACTTTGTGCTCTAGGCTGATAAGACGGGTGGAGTATATTATCTTACTCCAGCCTGAATCACCAGATCTCTGCTGCTGCACTGCCTGGGTGTGTGTGTGTCTGTGGCATGTGAGAAAAGCCCTTGAGTGAAGAAAAAGCCAGGTGAATCTGCAGCGATTACTCATGGTACCCAGTCAATCACTCAGCATCAGCCTGCTGCTACATGATCCCAAACTTTCCAGGCTGAGCTGTTTTTATCACAGAGGTGGAAAAAAAGTGGAGGGTCCACCTTGTTTCCGAGCGATGAAGCATCATATAAAATATTTCTCATCACTGTCAGTGTGCTAATAAAGGATAAACTCACCTAGATGGGTGCTGTAGAATCAATAGTAGGTACACTGACTCATGTATTAGTCAGTGTGCTGACTCATGCTAATGCCCTCTCTTGCTGTTTCCACTGTTTGGGTCATAAAGATAAACACTTTCTCCCTTCAGCTATTGATCATACATGAATTTTACAGGTGACCTAGGAGCTGTTTTTGTCTGTTTTGCTGCTTTGGCACTGTTGTTCTGTCTCTCCCTTATTACATTCTTGGTTTATGATAACTGTGATGATAAAGTGATTTTAAATGGGTATTTAGGGAAATATGTTATTTGCTATCTTGCTAAGAGTTAGATAATAAGAGTGATATCACTCTTGTGTCTCTCTGTTTAACATGGAAGTGCTGCCAGGAGAAAGTGAGCTTAGCAACGGGGGGGATAGCTAGCTCAGTGTTTAAAATGATATGGTCTGTAACAATAAAATTAAGCTAGCAGTCAGTTAGGTTAGCTTTGCAGGAAAACATTGGAACCGGGAGCTATGTCCAAAGGTAGGCTGACGAAAATATGATAGCCATCTGACGCTCACAAATGAACACTCTTGGATTATTTTAACCTGAAGTCAAGCTAACTCAATTTCACAATTTGTTTAGTAGCATCATATTACAACATTGGCTGTCAGGGCAGAGCGGACCATAGCCTTCTTTTTATGATGTTATTTACAGAGACCCAATAATTCCCACCAAGAGCAAGCGCTAAAGTGCAGTGGCAAGGAAAAACTTCCTTCTAAGAGGCGGGATTATATTCAAAAACTGAGTTAGACAATGTTAATTAGTGAGCTTTAGGTAGCTACTAGCATGAATATGTTGTTACCCTTGAACAGAGCCAGGCTGTGTAAGCTAAGTGGCTGTTAGCTTCATTTTTACGGTAAAAACTGTCACCGAAATTTTAATTTATTCCACTTTTGTGCTTTTATTTAATTATTCTGGATGTATTTTAAGCATATGGTTTATTGGTTTAAATTATGATTTTGTACAAAACTATTTTATACATTCCAAACAAAAAAAGAGGTTTTGCATGGAGGACTGAAGCTGCCAGAGTAAAAAACAAATAAATGAATAAATATGTAGCACATGTAATGTCATACTAACTTATTTAATGATTTATTTATGTATATATTTTTGATTTTGGCAGTTATGGTCCTCCATAGCTGCGAGGGGCAGAGAAAATGTGATTTAATGGGCCTAGAATATGTCAAGATTATTATTTAACTGGGTGTCTCATATGTACCAGTAAACTGATAACGGTGCACATCTGGGGAAGAACCTTTTCCCATCCTCTCTTATGAAACCTTTCCATACAGAGGAGTTAACATCCAGGAGTGAGAAGTGAAAGGCTGGCTGGGGGGTGGTCTGTGGTATGATTGCATCTCTGCTGCCTCACTGCCAGCTCAGACAGGTCTCAACTGGCTGCTCCTCCACCTCGGCAGGCCCGTCGAGTCAAAACAGCTGACATCATCCCGCAGGAAGCCGGGAAGTCTTATTGCAAGGTGAGACCTGGGTTAGGAAAATATGCTTTGATCCAAACGGAGGCCACAGGAAGGTCTTTCCAAAAAAGTATCCTAACACCTGAGTGATGATGGTGCTGCTGACTTTCAAAGGAGCAAAAGAAGATGCCGGCAGTGATAGAACGTCTTTTGTGAAGTGCAGGACACGAAGGACGACTGTAGATTAATGTGTGTGGAAATATTACAATAGTGTGGATATATAACATGTTAAAATGAAAATATAGAATGCTGCATGATTTCCTGTCATAAAACTCAACAAGGAGCTCAAATGAAGTCATACATGAAAATCAGATGAGGTATGAAGACAAGACAGGAGTAAAAAAGCGAGACACACTATGTAGTTCTTTCTAGATCAATTTAAATTTCAATCTTTCCACAGCAGTGAGCATCCATATTTCATATGGCTAGACTGCCACCGTGTGGTCGTCTATGATAACTGCAACAACACAGTCTGTGATCCTCCTCGTTTTGGGGTTTTCACAGCTTTTTAAGGGTAAAATTCAAGCACGTTAAAGGTACCTACACTAAAAATTTACATACTCTTGAAGCCTTAATCATCACATCTAAACTGATACTGTAATTTCTTTATACCCACAGCAATCACTATATACTGATTCTTACTGGTTTATTTCACTGGCTGAGCATGTCACCTGAATTCCAAAAAAGTTGGGACCATGTGTAAAATGTAAATAAACACAAAACACAGTTTGCAAATAATTTTCAATCTGTGTTCAACTGAACACAGTACAAAGACAAGATATTTAATGTTCAAACTGAAAAACCTTTTGTAAATATACTCTCATTCTGAAGTGAGGGTGAGGAAGTTAACCACTTTGTACAAAAAACAACTGTGTGGGTAATTAGTGCAACAGTTTAAGAACAACGTTTCTAATGTCATTAAAATATTCAAAGAATCTGGAGAAAATCTCTTCAGATAAGAGGCAAGGCTGAAAACCAACATTTAATATCTGTGACCTTTGAAATGGAAAAGTGTGCTGTGGGCTGATGAGTCGTCCTCGTATAAGATTGTTTTTTGGACGTCATGGACATTGTGTCCTCTGTGCTAAAGAGGAGAAGGACCATCCAGGTTGCTACCGGCGCAAAGTTTAAAAGCCAGTTTCTGTGATGGTGCCCATGACATCATGGGTAACTGTCACATCTGTGACCAGTCGTCTTTTCTCAGAGACGTCCCTGCTTATTTCAACAATACCAAGACACACCCTGCACATTCTGGGTTTTTGTTCATTTTTGATTGTGTATTGTGGTGTAACACCAGAACATGTTGAAAATCAAGCATTTTTCATGGACTGGATTCAAATTCAAACATATTCCAAGCCCCGAAAACATTTATTAAAACATTAAAACAGTTCAAATGAAGCATTTTCTCTGTATGATTTAATTTAATCCACTGCCCTCCACTTGGTTAAGAATTAAAAAAGAAAAGAAAAAGTGAACAAAAACCCACACATTTTATTGACACGAGTTTATCTTAAATTTAACATGATTCACCTTTATTGAAACACTTTCTATTTTAAAACCATACAACAAATAAAGACATCAAGTGGTAGTTTGAGCACACCAGAGAAAAGCAACAACGACCAGCATACCGAGAGCATAAAATGTCTCTTTTTTTTTTGTCCTTTCAGTCCACGATTCACTGCTGGAGCTGCTGTTGTTTGTTCTGAGTGCAGCCGGTGTATTAAGTGCATGTAGTCGACAATTAAAAAACGAGCGGCTTCAGATGTGCAGGAATTCCAACCGTTCTTCCTGATTCGCTCCTGTTGGTGAGAGTTTTTACATCACAGCTCCTTGTGTGGACTTGTGGATTCTACTGTCTCTTCCTCCGTTTCTGATGAAAATGGAAGCATAAATAAATGAATAAAATCACTTTTAACACTAATAAGAGTATTGTGAAACTAATACAAATTACTTTCAAATTGTTCTGATTTCTCACTATTGAACTTTACTTCCATCTACTGGATTTTTAGATGTATTGCATTTATTTCACCAGGCCAAATGCTTTATCTCACAATGTTAATGAAAGTGGAAAATGAATCTGTGTATCTGCTCTGTGATTCATTTCCGCTACAAAAATTGAGTGTGTTGCTCCTTGACCCGTGCTACACCCGTCCACTAACTTACATGGAAATTGGCCCAGTACTTTTTCCGTAATCCTGCTGACAAAAACATCCTCACCTGGCTGTGGCGTTTGGACACACTTGCCCTCTTGCTCCTCATAGCCACTCGCGCAGATGCAGATGTAGCTTCCTTTGTTGTTGATACACTCCTGGTGCTCCTCAGTGCAGACAGGATCTGGCTGGGAACACTCGTCGATGTCTGGAAAACACGACGCAACACTGATAACACCGACCTGACTCAACCAGTTTTCTCTTCTGATGACATCACCTCAGACAGGAAGTCAGCAGCAATAAGTAGGTGACATGCAAGTGTGACAAAGTCAATAAAAGAGAAGCAAAAGGGCTCAGCAGTAGGCTGAAAATCAAAATCTTACTATGCTAATGGCACATGCTGAAGCTCCAAGATGAAGGATGAAACAGAATTTTAACGACTGTGAGCATCAGAGCTACATTTTTGTCCACAGATCATTAAACACACATCAGTGAGTGACACATCCCTCACTATGATGAACATGGGCAGTGTAGTTCATTTTATTTCAATCACCTACTTAAGACACTTAAGTCACAATAAGATATTCTGCGAAAAACTGCACTTTTACTGCTTTTTCTATTCAGTTCTTATGTACTTTATGTCTTCTCACACAATATTTCATTTTATTAATGTATATTTTATTTTCTTCTTCCTCTTCTGTCAATTATTACTTAATTTCCTGTTCTTTTTGTAACAGAGCATCTCACCACAAGTATTTCACTTGATTGTCCTTGTTTAACTGCAATAACAGCAATATCTGAATATAATTTACACTGAATATTGATATTGTTGCGATTGTAAACATTTTGCGAAATGCTGCGTATATCGTGATGGATTGTAATTTATTAATTTTTTTCCCAACAAGAAAAACTTAACCAACATCTGTTTTATCCAATAAAATGAAGTTTTCACTCTGTTTATCTTCAATCATTTTTATTGCAGCAAAGTGAAATTGTTAAGCAGGAAGTCTCACCGTGACCTCAGCTGACCTCACTAGAAAAAAAATAAATACTCAGCACCATCTAGTGGAGTGAAAACGCAATTGATCCTACTATTGCATTTAATAATTTATATAATAAAAGACTGATACTTGATGTTTGTGTATCAATATAACATTGCCATGCAAATCACTGTGATACTACGCTGTATTCATTTTCTCACCACTCACAACACTCACTAGCACATATAAATCAATCAATCAACCTGCAGTTGAAAATAGTTCCTCAAAAAGCATCATGTACTATTGTTTGAGTAACGTAAATAATTTCAGCAACTTCAACTTAACAGCTAACAGTATGGAAGAAAGGCCTTTCAGCTTCTCTTTGGGCAGTACACACTCTGAAACATCAGTTACATTAATACTGAATTTCACCTCCAAAAATCTTTAGAACAATTCAGTTTGTTTTTAAAATACTGACTCTTGGGCACGTGAATTCTTTTAAAATTGTTCTA
Source organism: Lutjanus campechanus (assembly GCA_027495735.1). Lineage (NCBI taxonomy): Eukaryota > Metazoa > Chordata > Actinopteri > Lutjaniformes > Lutjanidae > Lutjanus > Lutjanus campechanus. Next base: position 10,330 of record JAJHUR010118740.1, read on the forward strand.
CGTCCAAAGGGAGTGTGACCCTTCAAACAGTTCATTATTTACGTCGTACCTGTGCAGGTGCCCTCTGTGTCCTGGTACCCGGTGGCACAAGCCTGGCAGTTATCAGGCCCGGCTCCAGAGCAGCCGGAGCACGCTTTGTCACAGGCTGTGAAGGACAAATACTATTAGATGAATACAACTTTTAAAAAAAGCGAGCAACATAGGATGTGGGAAGTTTATATATGATAGCAGAGATACACATTACACTGGCTTTTTTTTTCTCTAGACGGTAACTAAAGTTGTGTCCAAAACTTACTTATCAAAATGTTGTAAAACAGAGCAATCACCTTTGCAGGAGTAGGAGCCGTCTGTGTTAAGGCAGTATTGATCTTCATCACATGGAGAGGGATCTTTGGAGCACTCGTTTACATCTATAACACATGAGGTGAAGCATTCGTTCAGCATTTTACCACATCAGGATGAAAACTAGCCTGGATCAAATCAGTCAGTCAGTCACTAAAAGACATCATACAGAGTTTAAGTTATTTTTTTTTATTTATTTCTTTTGACGAAATGCGTTTTTTTTTGTCAAGTCAGGAGGCTGGAGCTGTGCATGGAATCAAGTGGTCGATTTAGAGATTTTATTAAGCTTTTATAAGGGTGCTACGAGTTTTTAATTTCTATCTACAGTTGGACCATAAATTCACCACTTTAAATGAGATTTTTTTTTTTTTTTACATTGGTTCTCACATCATTTTTTAAACATGCAAATTCCCCTCAAATTATACTGAATTTCTCTCATTTCAAACGAGAATCAAATTGAAATTATTTTTAACTACACAATATTTTATCTGTTTTAAAGTCAACCAGGTCTCTAAATTTAGAAACTTTGATTAATAAACAGTGATGTTAAAAGTTGTTTTTCTAATTCCCTGTGGTTCACTTTTGAAGTAAGAAAATAGATTTATATTTGCTTTATAGTATATAATGAAGACTGGTTTAGAAAATCCTTAATTTTGTATTGTATGGTAGTTGAATGAAAGTTTTGCTTTGGTGTAATTAACCTGTGCTTTCCACCCCTGAAAGTTTGCTAAACTCAAACAAAAAAAAATCAATTCATTTTCAACTGTATCCAGAAGTTGTTTCAAATAACCAAAACAAAATGAATGAGAATCATCCATAGATAGAAATGTATTACAATGTTTTGGAAACCCCACAAATTCTACATGGACACTTTTTCCTGCTCCTCTTACCAACACAGGCCTCCTGATCATCTTCCTCCCAGCCGTCTTTGCACTCGTCACAGTCCTGATTGGTTGCGCCGGTGCAGGTTTTACAGGACGAGTCACATTCTGAGGGACGAGTTCAGAATCACCACAGATTTACTTTCCTCATGTGTGTAAATGAAGGTGAGTGATGTGTGGCAGAAAAAAGCTGGTGGTGCAACAGCAGCAGCAGCATGTTGACGTGTACCTGTGCACAAAGAGAAGGTGTCGTTCCTCTCTTCGTTGAAGTAGCCGTCGATGCAGTCCAGGCAGAACTCTCCTGTGTAACCGTGGTTACAGCTGCACTTTCCGTTCCCCCCTCGAGTCCCGTCACCGTCGCACATCCCGTTTCCATGACAGGGTCTGTCAGAACCTCCGACACAGTCTTCAAAGAAAAAAATCAGACAGCACAAATAAAAAAAAGGACTAGTTTTAACACCTGTGCTCTCGCCACAGGTTCTTGCGATTATTTTTTTTGAAGGTGCATGCAATAAAGAAGGTGCAAGCACAGTCTGCATTAGTGGTTATTAGTTCAATTTTGGTTTTATTTTGTCGTTATTACCGCATGATCAATACAAATAACAATACAACCCCACGACCTCAACCTAAATGTAATTTAGTATATTAGTAATTACATGCATGTTTGTTTACATTAGAATGTCACCAACATTTTGTGCCAGATGTTTTATATTTATAAAAGTGTAATTTTGGTCCATTTTATTCATTTTTTAAAAATTGTTTTGGTGGTGTGGTTTTGTTTTGTAGATGTTGGGTTGTTTTAATTTTCACGTTCCAACTCCAAAGTCTGAATATTCTTAAGAATTTTCAAAATCATTGCTTATTGAAAGGGTGTGCTTACATTATTATGCTATTATATTATCATATGATAAAATAAGAGAATCCTTTATTAATCCACAACGGGGGAATTTGTTGTGTTATAGCGGCAAAGTGAATAGCAAAATAGAAGGCAGCGTTAATAAGTAAACAAAATAAAAAAATAAAAAAAATAAATAAATAAAAATAAAAATAGGAATAACGTAAACAAAATGAAATATAAAAAAATCCATATAACATTATATCAGTGGCATAAAATGGTCTTAAAATGACAAAAAAAAAGTAATTATTGTGACAGGGCTAGATGTGCTGTGCCCTATGATTTTTCTCACCATTGCAGTCGGGTCCAAACGTCCCCTTTGGACAGCACACTTTGATGGTTTCAATGCAGAACCACTTATGAAGATCAGGGTGTTTTGTTTTCCTGCATTACAACAGGAAACAAAACAGGAAAAGGTGAGGTTCACCACATTTTACTCAGTGAAACAATCTTATAATACAGGAGGCTTTCAAAATGACAGGCAGCTCCAAATTGTGTAGAGGGGAGGCTTGAAGAATTTAAGTGAACAAACGTCACATTAGTTATCAAAACGATACAGAACAGCCTAAATGTACGTGATTTGGTTAAAGAGAGATTTCACAGATACAGTAGTTTGGGGGAATTTTACTGTTTTTCCAACTTTCTGGGAGTCAGAAAGAATAAATGTCTTCAGGCAGACCTTTTTTATGTATTTGCTGCAGTCTGAAGAAGAATATTAGGCTATTACCTCAATTTTTGAGTGTCTCTGGATCAGGTAACATAATCACGATTCCGCAGACATCCAAAATAACCTTGTTCAGTGTATCCAATCATGTTTGCAGGGCATCAATCTGTCTGTCTTTTGTTTTCAAAAAGCTGTTTTACAGCCTAGTGTTATTAAACTGACAATTGACATCCAAGTAACTTTCTAAACATCAAACTAAATGTGGCTGACTCTGACAATATTTGCATTAGGCACCACCCACCTCTTGAACCACCAAGTTTCAAAATGATCTTCGTGCTCCTCTACCATACGGTTGCACTCGAAGCTGCTGCTCTCACACAGACCCTCCACGATCTCCATCAGACGGATCTCACTGTAGTGGAAACAATGAGATGCATAGATAGAAGTTTAATAAGGGTGGAAGTAACTGGCTGCATAAACTGTGTTATAAGAAAAGAAGTGTAGAAATTAGTTCAAGATTGCACGTTTGTGTAAATGCAAGACAACAAATGGTTACTTCAGGTAGGCTTTGCAAGAGTGGGAAATTAACACACCACACTTGCAAAATGCTGCAGTTTGAAAGCTTGCCTTTACTTCCAGCCACTTGGGCACAGAGTCACCTATAGATTCAAATGCATATTGCTTATCTGAAACAATTCTAATACCCTTCTTGTGCCAAGTACAACAGCCTGCAGCCCTGGTCCAAAGCAAACACAGCTCTGACCGACTGACTGGCTGACTTCTGTGGCAGGGTGACCTGCAGCATGGACAGGACAGGATGCACCTTCCTCACCTTGTCTCATATTTGGAGAGTTTTCTCTCCTCCCAGGCTGTGTTACCTCCACCAAAGTTCTGCTTTGCTGTTCTCTCAAAGCCCTAAAATACAAAAACACAGTTACTGTTTGAACAGAATAAAGGTCTGACAGGATTTCGGCATTTGGCAACATTCAATGCAGCAGGACACACTCACAATATAGGAGTAATGTGTCAATAAAATGAAGAACAACACAAAAGTGAGGTTTACAAATGTCCTCTTACCTTGTTGAAGTTATCAGTAATTTGCTGACAGGTAACACAGGCGCCCTTTAAGTCCCTCTTGGCGTCGGTGACTTGAAAAAGTAAAATAAGAGTTACACAAGAAGACAATAGCAGCAGTGGCCGCAGCTCTGGACCGGTGGACAGCATCTCAGCCTTTCAATTCAGACACAGTCTCATATCAGGACACACGCTTCAGCCACTCGCCAGCAAGCTTTCAACTAATACTAAAGTGGTGCACGGTTCGGACACATCTAAATGGGCCGTTGTTAACATTAAATCTAAGTTAGCGTTATCTATGCAAAGCGCAACAAAGTGGTATTTACATGCCGGGTGTAGAGAAAAAACGGTGCGGTTTTAGATTTCCGCGTCAGCCTCTTGATCGAATTGTGGCTTGCGCTGATTGGCTTGACTTGCCTGTCAATCAAGTGCACAACCAATCACAAGCCGCCACGCGCGGGACAAAAAGGTCCTTCCCCACGTGGAAAATTCAGGAATTCAGGTAGTAAATATTTCAAATAATTTATTTCTTTTACTTTGGGGTGACGCATCTCCAAACAATATAATATAATAGCATTGCTAGCTTAATAAAAATATAAAAAATATATTTTTTTTTAGAGCTATGACAAGTTCGAGTCGAGAAGGTAACCCCAGACCGACGAGAGATCTCGCGAGAGTAAACGCGTTAACCCAAATCACGATCTTTACTTTGCCTTAACCAGGCGTTTTCTGTCCCTAACCAGAATTTTAAACACAACGTTTTCAGATTAAAAAGTAATTATTTCGTACAACATGCACAACAAAGAAGCAACCCTTACATATCTCGCGAGGGTTTCGCTAATCTTGGGTTCCTTTCTAGACACGAGCTAGAAAACATGTTGAGCCGTTCGCTTCCTGTCTGGACCAGAAGTGATGAAATTCTCTCAGCTGTCATGGCTGAAAAGAGGAATGTTTTGGGGCTGCCACTGCTGTTTTTATTGATAGCTGTGGCTCTTTTGCATTTATTAATTTGTCCGTTCACTAAAGTTGAGGAAAGCTTTAATTTACAAGCGGCCCACGACATTTTGTATCACAGACAGAACTTAGACAAGGTAAGCTGGTGTGATTATGGATACAGGTATTAGATGCTGGCTAACAGGCTAACTATGCACAGCCCCAGTGAATGAAATAATTATTAATTGTAAGTTAAACATTTGTGAAAATGTTACACGTCAACGTAGACAAAACTTACAGTGAATATGTATTTGTATGTTCACAGTTTCTATAGTTTTAATTTGTGGAAGGGGGAAAGTTGTGTGTGAAAGTTCCAGAATTAAAGCTAAATGCATACTTTATGCAATACAAGTCTATGGGAAATAGTAAAAAAAAATAAACATAAGGAAGCTTGTAATGTTTGCAGAAGAATTATTTCATCAGAGGAATGAATGCAGAATTATTTCTGTTGAATTATAAATTGAAATTTTCATTAAAAAAGAATGCTTTACCATATTCGCTATTTTTAAAAAATCTTATTGTTGTGCTGTTTGTATAACTTCAAATCCTCCACTAAAGTAATTTTTTTACAGTGCTATTAATTTGAAGTCATGCAATCATATCATTTTGGCATACCAAAAGTACATGGGAGTATTAGTGCCAAGCATAAGGACTTTTTTAGAATAAAACTGAAAGTCTTGAAATCCAAAATTAATCAATAATCCTTTTCTCATTTTTTTCATTATGCTTGGCCCAAATACTCTTCAGTACAAAGGGATTAAAAAAACAACAAAACAATAAACAATCAATAAAACAAGCTCAACTGATTTAACAGCCGCTTTGGAGTTTTCAGTCATGATGATGTTCATTAGCAGATGGTCTTTGCTCAAAAACCATCATCTGTATTGAGATGTGACTGTATTTAATGTTGTTGAGATCAGATCTTCTGCTGTCTTTCAGTATGACCATCATGAGTTCCCTGGCGTGGTGCCCCGGTCTTTCCTCGGCCCCCTGTTTCTCTCCGTGCTCTGCTCCCCTGTTGTGTTTTTGTCCTCCCTGCTGGACGCACCAAAATTCTACACACAGCTGACGGGTAAAACACTGGTACTTTCAAGTCCACTGACATGTTAAAAACAATGTTGTCTCTTTGGTTTTTAACAGTGCTTTCTCTCGATGTGTTCTGGGCAGTCCGAGCCTCCCTGGGAGTGTGTGTTGTTGCTGCACTGTGGCATATGCAGAGGGAGGTCAGGAGGCAGTTTGGCTCCACAGTCGCAGGGCTCTTCTGTCTGATGTGTGCTTCTCAGTTTCACCTGATGTTCTACAGCACCAGGACGCTCCCGAATGTGTTTGCACTGCCAATAGGTAAGAAACATTGGTAATAATCAACAAAATGAAGAGACTTAAAGTTTTATTTTTACTGAATTAATGTAGCAGCGACATGATGACAGTACATTTTTCTTCCCAGTTTTGGTAGCGTTCACGTCTTGGATGGCTCAGAAACACGGCCGGTTCATCAGCCTCTCTGCTTTCGTCATCATTGTGTTCCGGTCGGAGCTCTGCATCTTCATGGGTCTCCTGTTACTGATATCACTTTTGAGCAGGAGACTGGGGCTGCTGCAGCTGCTTTACTATGCTGTTCCTGCTGGGATCCTGTCACTGGGTGAGTAGTGAATGTATAGTTTGTGAGTAGAATATACTCAATAAACAATAAATTGTCCAAAGAAGGTTTAATTTCCTTTGTCTTTTACAGCTCTGACGGTGGCTGTTGACACCATCTTCTGGAGGAAGTTGTTGTGGCCCGAAGGTCAGGTTTTGTGGTACAACACTATTCTCAACAAAAGCTCCAACTGGGGAATATCCTTTCATTTACTCGGCTACACCCTCACTTAATGTTTGCTTTTTGCTTTGTTTACTATCACTGAAAATCATCCCCCCAGTTCTCCTTGACTCTCCTCCCCAGTAAACCTCTCCCTTTCTGTGGTACTTCTACTCTGCTGTGCCCCGCGCTCTGGGCTGCACGCTGCTCTTTGTCCCACTCGGCCTCCTGGACAGGCGGATGAGGCTGCTGCTGCTGCCCACAGTGGGCTTCATCCTCCTCTACTCGCTGCTGCCCCACAAGGAGCTGCGCTTCATCATATACACGTTCCCCGTGCTCAGTTTGGTGGCTGCTCGAGGCTGTTCTTTCATGTAAGTTCAAACATATTACCCATATTACTTTCAGTACATTGCAATATGAATTTTTGTTACCAGGGAAAAAATCATGACCTATATAGAGGGTAGGATGTGTACGTTTTATCAACCAAAAATCAACACTGTTTGATGGATTCCCACACAAACTACAGAGTTCAAAAATCATTTGAAAAACGACATTTGCAGAAAGTCTCTGTGTTTCAGATATAACATTGAAAGTGCATGAGATTAGCTGATATTTTATCTTTTTTTTTTCTTTTCATTTGTGTTTCAGTTTGTGCAACTACCATAAATCCTGGATGTATAAATTGGGCTCTGTGGTTGTGGTTGGCCAGCTGTTGACGAACGCAGCGTACTCGAGTATTTGTCTCTTTGTTTCCCAACACAACTATCCCGGGGGCCAAGGACTACAGGAACTACACAGGCTGCTGCCAGCCACGGCAGGTTGGAATCACTTTTAACACATTTAGCACAGGACTAGTATTATCAGGGAACCTTTATGTGATTTAGAAAATAAGTGACATTATCTCACAGATATGATGTCAAAGCTCTTTGTAACAGCTGTTTCAGAAGCAGAGCGTCTGTTCCTCAGCAGCCACATTAATAATATATGTATATATATATTTGTTTAGAGTTGTTTTGTCCATGTGCTGCCTGTGTCACAAACATAAATACATATTTGCAGCTCATTTAGATTATGTTACAGATGCTTTGTGGCTGTATTTGAATATCATGACTTTTTGTTGCTCCTGTCATTACTCATTTTAAACAAACACAATTTATTTTTGCCACTTTTAAGAGGAGCTGATGAGTCAATACTTTAATATTTAATCATTAAAAATGTGGAAAACTTTGATCATATATGCATATTGTATGCAATTTTTAAAAATCTAATACTCTGTTGTAAAATACTGTGTACTAATGTAACCAGTTATTGAAAACGTATAAAAGGTTCTCACATTGTTACACAATGTTTTCATCTCCTCAGATGTCTTTGTTCATATTGACACTTATGCTGCTGAAACTGGAGTTTCTCGCTTCTTGGAGCAGAACAGAAACTGGAGGTTTGTGTAATTTTCATTGTTTTGAGCCAAGACTTGTGAAAAACAACGTACCCAACTTCAACACATTTGTAATGCTATCACTTCTGTTTTTTGTTTTTTTTTAACAGATATGACAAACGTGAGGACCTGAGTGTCACAAATCCTGAAATCAAAGTATACTCACACCTACTGATGCAGGCCAACGTCACCAAGATAGAGCTACTTCAGGACACTCATCAGCCTCTGGCCTTTATAGAAGGTTACAGCAACATCGCCTTCGACATGTTTCACTTCCCTCCTGTCAGTGTGCGATTAGAGAGAAAAACTGTGCTCATGGAGAGGAAGACTTCAACTGGGCCACAAAAAGACTGACTATAACAGGAATGTGTCGGGTTAAGGATTTATACTATATTTTCTTAGTGACCAAAAAATAAGCCTAAAGGTGACCAAAACGTGTTCTCAACCGGTAGATTGGAATGTAAAGAGTATTTTTCAAGTGTGAAAAGATTAAAGATATCATGTCACATTTGATTACAATTTAACTGCTGATGTGTGTTACCCAAGTAGAAAAATGAATGTTACTTTAATCTTTTCTGGTGTTTAAAGGGATAATTTCAATTATCTGATGTGAGGTTGTATAAAGTACTTAACAATAGTCAGTGTATTACTTACAGTAGATGATGGTCAGCACACCCCCTGTGTGGAGATGCAGAGAGGGGTACCAGCATGGAAGCTAAGCAATGAACTGCTGTGGACAGTTGAAAAAAACACTATTTCGTGTTTGAAAAGGATAGTTTGGATTCACTTAAGTCATATAACACCACAAACAGATTGAGGCAGTGGTAGACCAGCAACTCCTGTGTTCTGCAAGGTAAAATGATTGATTTCGCCAAAGGAGATTGGTTGGTTTGGAGAGAGCTATATTTGGCTTATAGAACTCTGGTTTCTCCTAAAAAAAAAAAAAAGAAAAAGAAAAAAAAAGGCTACTACTTAAAATGATATATTTTTCAAGTGGCTAAAATATGGTTTGCCGCTGACTGTGTACACAGAAGTACATTGGTTAGCCTCAATGCTGGTACTCCTCTGTGATTCTCCAAACAGCCAATACACTGACCTCATACAAACCCACTTTTAAAAAAGTGTCTCTTTAAAAGTGGTTCTTTATTCTCATGCTGACGTGTAATGCATTGTTTCCCACAAAAAGGAAGTACTATTTTATATTCTGCAGACAGCTTTGTGTTCTTCACCGCAGGCTGTGATTTAAAAAAAAAAAAGTTTTATAGATAGATTTTAAAGATGAATAAAGCTGAGTGGAAGAAACCGGATTCCTGAATTGGACTTCTGTTTCAATTCTTCACATGACCTTATAAACCGGTCTGAACTTAAAAACACTGACTAACTGAAAAGCAAAAAAAACTCCTCTGCAGTATTGCATAAGGAAAACCTTTATTTACAAATGACCACAAAATTTGCATGGTTCCAGTCTCAATGCTAAAACATTTATCAAATTAGGTTCAGAAGTCATTTAATATAAAAATGTACAGTACATTGTTTTACTCAATAATAAACCCATAATTTAATCCCCTGGACATAAACTTAAATTGTGCTTAAAGAGACAAATTGTATATTCCAAACAAACTGCTTATTCTGAAAATACAGCAACATTATACATGATCTTATTAAAAACATTTCAGCAAGTTAAAAAAAAAAAAAAAAGGTCTATTTCTAAATGACAGTACCATGAGCCACAAATTCACAATGAAAATTAAATAACATTAACTTAAACATCTTTCTGTCACAGCATTTATTTTTGGGCCATGTTTTCCATTCAGAAAACAACTCTGCATCTATCTTTAATAATACATAATAAAAAAAAGCATCCTGACGTGATCTTCGCAATTTAACAAAATATTTACAGCATTTTTGACCTGAAGTAGTTTTGGATAAGGCACAAGGAGAGAGTAGACACGGAAAACAAAAACACATCGATTTTACAAGCAAACACATTATCACCAACCCCTACAGCTAGAAAAACCCTCCCTCCCTGATACACTTTTTGACTGAGACTTTTCATCACAACAGCTCCAAAGTGTTTAACAGTAGTACACAGAATACAATAAAACCTCCAAATCTGGCCTTTGCATTGAAAATCAATCAGTGTATAAATTGATATTTTACATTTTTGCCCAACAGAAAAACCCCATTTCACAGCTATAATGCAACTTGGTCCTTGATAAAGGGTTTTCAAGTCAATGGTCAGCAATGATCAGTACTGAAAATAAATCAAAGGGAGGTTGACCTTGAGGAACAGCAGACCCTCCAGATTTTCCAGTAGAGGTCTGGGCTGATTGAGGGTACAGTTGACACTAGCTGTGCTGAACAGTGTCTCTGCTGGGACGATGCTGGGAGGGCAGCCCACGTAACGGGCGGCTACTTTGGCAAGATCGGGCCACAGGAACTTTTTCAGGTTCCAATAGTCGAGGGGGTCACAGCTTTGATCAAGTATGTCTTCCTCAAGGTACTCCAGCACTGCCAGCTCTGAGGACTTTGGCTTCTCCTCGTGTTTTATCTTTTGCCGGATGTCGGCCATCAGGGACCAGAGGTTGTCCTTGTTTGAGTGGGAGGGGTTGGATGAAACAGGGGCCTCGTTGCAGCCGTTGGGCAGCGGAGGCTTAGCTGCCACTGAGGTAGAAGAGGACCTGTCAAGCTCCCGGATTAGATCTTGCTTACATTGCTCGGCTTCTTCCTCTGTGAACAACGAAGTCTTGTACCGTGGGTCTAGCATGGTCGCCCAGGTGTATCTTGGGTCATGCAGAGTTCCAGACATTCTGCTCACCATGGCTTCCTTTAGAGACTTGAGCATGTTGTCTATGCCCACGGTTTCGTCAAACAGCAGGTCTATCTTTCTGTTGAGGATGTGAATGAGTGGTATGACTTGTCCCAGAGTGGCAGTGCGGTTACTCATCTCCCTGTAGGCGACTTCGAAGGGTTTCAGTGCATTGCAAACCGACAGCATCACCTCCCACTGATCGCAGCTGATCATTTCCCTGAAATTGCACTCGATCGACATCTCGTCGATGGCTTTCTTCTGTTCCACCAGCCGCTCCAACATGAAGAAGGAGGTCCTCCATTTGGAAGGGACGTCCTGAATCAGCGGGTTCTCTGGCAGCTGGTGTGCCCTCTGGAGCTCGGTCAGCTTCTCCTTGGCCTTCGCTGAGCGGTGCACGCGTTCACAGATCTTTCGTGCAATACTCAGAAGGTTCTGAACCATTCTCTGGCTCTTTATGGCTTCGCTAACAATGAGGTCTATAGTGTGTCCAAAACACTGCATGGTGACATGGCCATGGTCCTCCAAGGTGTTTCTGATGGTGTTGTTATCAGTTACAGTGAACCCCTTTTTCAGCCCTGATGAGGTGATCCAAGAATCCCACAGATACTCGAGCTGCTTTGGGATGTCATGCATATCGTGATCACAGTCTATTTGTGAGACACTTAGGAGAGCGGAGCAGTGAAAGTCCTGACCCTGGGGTCTGACACTTGACTCGTATGTTGCCCAGTGGGCGCTAAGGGTCAGGTATTCCCTTGTCTGGCTGCTGACCCAAATACTAGTTGTGAAGTGGACGACACCACCTTCTGCCTCTTTCAGGTGGGTCAGCACAACATCCTTCACCCTTTCGTACATGTCTGGTATGGCAGTGCTGGTAAAATAAGAAGAAGATGGTAGAGAATACTGAGGCTGGAGGTACTCTAGTAGTCTGTTCAGTCCAGCATTCTCCACCATAGCTGATGGCTGAAGATCCAGTGCGAGCATTTCTGCGATAAGTTTGGTGATTTTTTTGGCAACCGGGTGGTGTTCATCAAACCTCTCACGGTTCTGTTCTGTTTCATAAACAGAAGTAGTGTCCATGAGCTCTTGTTTAACTTGAATTTCAGCAGACGGTACATCACCTGAGATAGTATTGTTACTTTCAAGAACGTGTCCATGAAACCTTTGCATGTGCCTGAAGAGGCAGCTCGTGCCGAGGTTCGTAGTCTTTTTGCCTCTGCTAATTGTGCGGCTACAGTGCAAACAAACCACCTTTGTGGGGTCAGCAGGAGAAATAGAGAAATGGTTCCACAGTTTTGACGTCTTTTTGCTGAAAACAGGCAGGGTTTGTGGCTTTTTCTCACTTGCCGGGCTCTCAGTTTCTTTGGTTGAAACTGCGTCCGTTGTGGTGAGATTGGTGTAGGGATGAGGGGAGGATTCCTTCTCATCTGTGCTTTTTTGGTTTTTGAGGACGTCCGGGTGGCGTCTCATGAGATGCCTCATCAGACAGCTTGTACCAAAGTCGCCCCGCTTCCCCCGACTGATGACGCATGGACAGTAACGGCACAGTGCTTTTAACTGGTCGACTGGTGACACTATGAAATGGTGCCACACTTCAGATTTCACCCGTTTCATGATCTTCTTGTTTTGCTGGAAAACTGAATGATCCTGATTGACACTGGGGCCCTCAGAGAGGTCACATGGCGAGGAAGTTAAGGGTGTATCCTCCCCCTGAGTTTTGAAGGAGAGGTTGAGAGAGGACTCTTGGCCTGAGAGATGCATCACCTCATCAGATTCCTCTTTTATATCCATGCTTTCCTCGATGCTTTGGGGTAATTCATCTGATATGGTTTCTGGCGAGGATGGAAGAAGGGGTGATTCTTTTTTTAAGTCCAGTGGATCCTGTAGTTGTGTGCGGGACAAAAGAGAGGGCGGGTTTGTGTAGGGTGGGGGAATGTGATTGCCCTGTCCATTTTCCTCAATGACAACCTCTTTGTGGGCCCTCCACATATGACGAATGAGACAGCTTGTCCCTAGATCCTTCCCATTTTTACCCCGACTGAATTCATTCATGCAATGGATGCATACTGCTTTGGAATTGTCAGCAGGCGACAGGTAGAAGTGTTTCCATACAGCTGATCTCCGACGGGAACTCGAACTTTTGGGGGTCCCAAAAAGGCGCTCTGGCCCTCCGTCTGACATGTCTTCAAGGTTGTTTTCATTGGAATGTGAGGATGAGAGTGTGCTGCTAACAGTGTCAGTGTTGGCATACGGTTCTAGTTTTGGTTCGACTCTGGGCAACACTTCTTTGGATGACAGATCTGAATTTTCAGCTGAGGAGGTGGACGGTGAAGTGTTCTTTGAGGCAGAAGAGATAATGCTATTTGTCAAGTCTCCGTTTTTTGGTGAGTTTGGGGAGGGAGGTATCAAAGATGAGGCAAGAGAGCTTGTCAGATTGTTTGAGGGTGCGTCTGCTCCATCTTGTAAAAGCACAGTGGGGTGAGCCCTTCGTACGTGCCTCATTAAGCAACTTGTGCTGAGGTCTTTCTCGTTCTTACCCCGACTGAACTCTTTCATGCAGTATAAACAGATTGCTTTGGTACTGTCTCGTGGCGATATGCAGAAATGGTTCCAGGCAGGAGATTTTTTCCTCGGGTTGGTGTTACTCCTCATGGACGACAAAAGGCTCTGAGTGACAGCATCCATGGCAACATCATAAAGGGTGCTTGTGTATCCACTTAGTAAATTACTATACTCATCACCATCTCTGGTTACAAAAGGGCCAATTGAGCTACCGAATGCTAGCCTTTCATCATCTGGAGTTTCCTCCTCCATTCCATTTGCATCCCCAGTTTCGTCTTTGATATGTTGGGTTTCTTCATTACCATTTTCATACTTTTCAATGTCCATATTTCCCTCAGTGTCAGTGTTTATGCATTTGTTTGAAAGAGTGGGAGAAGCTGGATCAGTCTCGCTTGCTTGGTCTGACTCCAGCTGTTTGTCATCCTGAGAAGATAAATGAAAAGAAGGGGGAAAGTCTTTATCCAGTGTTATTGAGGAGCAAGCAGGTGACTTTGCATCCGCAGTCTCATGAGGGTTAATGCTGTAGGATTTGAACACATAGCCATCTTGTCCCTCAATTTTCAGGCACGTCCCTTTTGCCTCTCTTTTTTTACTTTCTATGGAGCCATTAGGTTCACTGACCATATCTTCACTCATGTGAGAGACCTCTTCCTCCCCATCCATGGCAGCAGCCCCAAGGGTTTCTGTAGCGTAGTCAGGCCTTGTTGTCAAATGGAATCAGTTTTTTCAGGTGTAGTCATCGATACTGCAGCACTCAAGCAGGTGTTGTATTGAGTGTGTGGCTGTCTGGGACACGGGGTGCCTGCTTGTCCCTCTCCATTTAGGACTGAAGTAGTTCCACCTCTCTGCACACAACCTAGAGAGAAGGAGAGAGGAAATACATCAAAGTGTACTCTTCAGAGATAAGAAGACTCCAAAACAACAGATAATATAGGTACTCCACAATAACACAAAGGCTTAAGTCTTGTTAGAGGTGGGAATCAAATGGGACCTCATGACTTGACTCTGATTCAGAGGGCCATGATGCGACTATAAAATGGTTGATGCATCAAAAAATGTTGATTTCTGTATATGATTCATTTTTTTCACTGTGTAACTACTTGCTACTTGTAAAACATAGCGTGTTTGTAATGATCCATGATTAGTTTGGTTAGACACAACTTGAATACAGTGTGGCTCTTGTCCAGGTGCTCCATCCCTTCAACTTCATAAGCTGTTTCCACCCAAAGTACCCACAACCTATAGTCCAGGAACTATTTTTTAAGGAACTATAAGGTTCCTTCAGCCCGTTGTTTTCTGCATTTCCACTGGGGTCTACAGACCTGTGAGAATTAGGCAAATTAGTCCACTGACATATGATAAAGTGAGGGCTGTTTTTACCTCATTTACGTCATTGCCTGTGACCATACAACAACGAAAATGGTTCAAATGCTAGCTTGTAAGCCAATGTGTCAGATTGTATATGTGTGTAGTTGCTCATGCTTAGCCATCCTCACAAAACTCAAGAAGTAGCCCAGTTTAGAACATAAACCCAATGCACATGTTTACATCCGTTACATTTTGCCATCCAACTGGGGGAACTATAACCTGGTCTTAAAAAATTGTTACAGGTGATCATGATTCAGAATTAGATTTAAATTTCCAATTATTGACTTTTCTGCATCAATTCATAATCTTTCAAGAACAATGCATCAAAGAATAGATCCCTCCACCCACCCAAGACGTCTTGTACATAACATTTTAAATTAACTTTTATTTTCTAAAACTGCTTGACAAAGCTGTTTATAAAAGGCTTGGCAACAATAAATAGTGTGTTAATGTTAAAAGTCACGACTCCTGCTGTAAAATCAAGCTTCACAAATCTCTGCCCATATTACTGACAATTTTGATTTTGATTTGAAAGCAACTTTGTGGTAATTAACATGAAAATGTTTGAATTTGCACGTTGGCAAGCACCGCCCGAACACTATTAATTTTGGCCTCTGTGAGGCTACAACGTCTCATTTGCATTTGCAGGTTCAGCCCGGCCTTCAGGTCCTCCAGAGGACCTGAATTCATGGCTCAAAGCTTACATATGCAAGCAGCCACCTGGGAAATGATAATCATCCATCAAGGGGCGGGAACACCTCTTCCACAGAACTGTTGCTCAATTCGGTCAGCGTTCTGAATAACAACAACCTGTTCTCATCCACACAAATTAAACAATGTTTCTTGCCAGCCAACTGTATGCAAATCTTTTTCTATTATTAAATCAATGTTTACCAAAGAATTATTCACAATATTCAAACTGTTTTTTTAGAATTTTCAGTGGTGATTTTTGGCACTTTGCTCTCTAAGGCCAATAACTTTTTACTTATCATGCTTGATTATGTATAACTGCCTCATGATACAATAGATCTATGCACAACTGAAAATGTGCTACATCCCAACAAACAGGGTGCTTAAATCTTTAAAATACTGAATGTGGATCCACATATACAGATGTTTTTATAACAGAGAAACCGTCCTGCAGCTGATATCTCCGATCTTATTGAGGAACTGTGGGCGGAAATCAGCTCAGAGGTAGTGACTGGTTAAAAAAGAACCACTGTAGTGACTCATGTTTAGAGACACCCAGTCTACCATGTTTCATTACTAGACCATGAATGCATCATCAGTACTAACTGTCAAAATGATCCTATCATAATGTGTGTGGGTTTATATGTATTGGGGGTGTCACAATTCTCCAAATCCACAATTCAGTTTAACTTTAAATTTTAAAAGGTCACAATACAATTCAACTTAAACTTTTTTTTTTCACAATGACATCTATGCCATTGTTAGACTATCGAGTCTTGATTTGTAAAGATTAACAGATATTTGGTTTTATGTCCTGGCAACTGTAATTTACATTGTCAATTTATTCTTCAAAAAGATACTCTATATGGTATCAAGTGTGATAAAACCATCAGTAAACTATGCTGTGTCGTCTCTGAAGTGCTGTTTTTATCTTTAGACGGGTGGGGTGGAGACAAAATAAATATTGGGATGTATGAATATGCCATTTATCAATACATGTGGTAAAATGTTAAACATATCCAGTTGCCAGTCTATTAGTTCCACCTAGTTGAACTAATGCAGTCTATTTATCCATAGAGATTGTTTTGATGCGAGTTGATGAGTTGTGAAAGTATCAGCCGTAAAGATGTCTGTCCTCTTCCGAGCATTTGGCTTGTGATACTCAAAAGTGCCCCAAAAAAAAAGTCACTTGAAAAACTCAAAATAGAACTGCACAATATGGTTAAATTTTTTTTTTTTTTTTTTAAATTCATATTGTGATTATTTTGAAAGATATTGTGACAGCAATATGATTCATGATTAGTGAGAATGATTTCACTGGGGAAAAAATCATGATGGTATTACATTTTTTGAGATCTGTACCAGAGCACATGTTTTTATACATCTGGAGAACAAAGTTTGTAGGCCAGGGCATCTCTACAGCATTGCAGTACATCTTTATAGTCACATTTTTCCCTTATCAAAAAATTGCAGCTTCTGTGATTTGTATATTGCACTTGGCCATACTGCGATTGTGATTATTTTTCTATTAATTGTGCAGCCCAAAACAAAAGCAATGTCTCTTCCCAGATATCATGACCCTGTTACTCAAGACAATCCACAGCCCTCATTGAGAACAGTTTCATGTAGGAATGACTTTCTTGGTAAAATGAGAAACAAACTGAGACATTACTTTATTGAGTTTTTCCAAATGTAATTTTTTGGGGCTTTGAGCACAAACCAAGTGCCATATCTTTCATTATATTAGAGAGAAAGCAGACAGCAGCCCATATCTCCAAAACTCAGCAGATAACACCAAAATAAAATCTATTTGGATAAATACCACTATATGACAGAGGAAAAATATGCATTATGTATTTCAAGGTGAACTGTCCTTTTAACTACAAAATGTATCTTTATATTTACGACACATTAACAACAATACAAGCAAGAACTAGAAGAAAGTCAACATTGCACATGATATAGTAAATGAGACAAGACAATACAAATAGTTATTTGCCTGAGTATCACCCAAACGCAGTCTAACTTATAATCCCTATTAAATGATCAGAATAATAATCGTTCATTCATCATGTGGCCGGTATAATCAAGCGTATAACTGGTTAACATATAATATAATGATCTTTTATTAATACGTGATTTAATTTAAGTAGGGATTCAAAAACTAGCAACGCTGAGGCATTTCCTTGGTGAGCAGTGACCGACAGTTTTTCCGGGTTTGGCATTAGTGCTAGTCAGGAAGATGCGACAGGACAGTACAAAATTGCTTTCATCTTCACGTAACACACAAACCTATAAATGGTTAAATAAACACCGGCATTAGGCTTACCCTCGTTAAACAACGGCTAAGAAATTCTGAAACTTGTGCGACCCTTATATCAATAAATATTTGATGTTATAGTGAGCCGTTTCTGGCAGTTAAGCTACATCATCAGTAAACACCACGGTGGCTATCCTGGTGCTAACTGGGTTAGCCGCAAGGCTAATAAACACACAAAAACAACACACAGGTACTACACTTCTGTCACATGGATTTGTAGCACAAATACTCGACACAATTCAACTTCTACAACTATCCCATTAACGTCGTAATGGTCTGTGGAAAGGCGTTTAGTAAATTTCGGACCACACCACGACAGCTAGCTGGTTAGCTGCCAGCTAGGCCACACACACAGGACATACTAGCTAACCTGGCGAGGCAGAACCCAGCCGTGGCAACACACACACGAACCACACGGGATCCGAATCAGACCAGCACTCAGCACGACGTCCTGGCCACATTAAAGCCTCCACAGACCCGTACATGTGCTCAGGATACTTACTGTGAAGTATGACGGTGTGATCACTAGGTTTCGGCTCCTAAACAGTTAAATATGACACATTTGATTGATCCGGAGGGGGGTTCACTTTGTTGCTTTTGTCTCCCTGGTTAGCTAGCAGTTCACGTTCGGCCGAAGCAGCTCCACACAGCGTCGGACGGAAGGAACATGTTTTAATGATGTCACTGCTGGGAGCAGGGTCTTCAGTATGGCGAAGAGGCCAATACATTTATATGTCAGTGTCACATAAAACACTGCTTTACTTTGATTTTTCACTCATTAAAACCAGTTATACGAAACTGCATAAAATGATAGTTGGGCCGTCTATTCTATTATATATAACAGGAGAGAACATGCTCCATTATTATTATTATTATTATTATTATTATTATTATTATTGCTGTTATTATTATTATTATTATTATTATTATTATTATTATTACTACTACTACTACTACTACTACTACTACTACTACTATTGTTGTTGTTGTTGTTGTTATTTTAACAGTCATAATCATAATCATCATAATAATGGTTATTAATAATGTTATTTTGTCCACCTATTTTGATATTGTTTACTTTGTATAGTATGTTTACAAATGTCCTCTGTGTTCCTGTATGTATGTTCTCTAATATTCAGCACAAAAAAGTAAATACGCCACAACAGATTGCGCCTTTTCCTTTTTTAAAATTATGTATTTACTTATTTTTTAAAAATATTAAATTTAATATTTTCATTCATTTTCTCATCTTTTCACTTGCGGTTGCCGCCCTTGCATGCTTGAATGTAAGCATTTTGCGCAGTTTTTCATTTTGCTGTAAAAATATATGAATTGTGCAACACCACCGCCACCACCACCAGTTTTTTTTAAATAAAGATTTTGAACGGTACATTTAAACTATTAGATCTTGTAACCACAAAGGGGTAATGGTATGTGGTGCCTGTGAAGTATGTGTACGTAAATACAGTGCAAGTACAAATTGGGCCTTTAATATTGTTTTTTACTTTTTATTATTATTATTACTATTATCATCATCATTATTATTATTATTATTATTATTATTATTATTATTATTATAAATGTTAATTAATTAATTAATGAATTCATTCAATTTTACCTCTCCCATCTTCTCTTTGAGCCACTGTGTTGTTTATATCGTCAAAATGAATGAAATGTGCAACCTGTTAAATAAAGATTTATTAAAGGAAATTAACAAACAAACAAATAAATTAATTAATTTCGACTGCTGGAGAACAAAAGTCGATAACATATGATAGCTTGTTACTACGAAACAATTACTGCTCAATGAATGACTTCTACTCTATGTTGCATTCACGGACTGGGGCAAATGCTTGGATTTTAAAAAAGAACAATATTATATATGTTTTTTTAATCACCACAACACGTTATTACTGCTTTAAACCGACGGTTTTTTTTTGTCTGGGGCGAACTGGTCACCAGGGTGGGGCATTTAGCAGTGTATTTTGTTATTCTGCCTGTGTCCTGCCTGTCCTCTGTGACTAGAGGAGAAATGCTGAATCAATGGGCCAGACCATGACAGAGAGACCCACAAATTTGAAAGTCATACCCATCGGTTATGACTTAACAACCCGGTGCGGAGAGCCAAAACTGAGATTTGTCCCAGGTTTTTACCCAGACAGAGCTGCTACTGCCCACGATTCGCGCATTGTGTGGAGCTTTGTCTGTGTATGGCTAGTAAGGATTGACAAAAGGCGATGCATTGATTGTGTGACAGATGGGCTTTTGTGTGAAATCTACGACTCACCACCAACATGACCTCCAGGCAGCGTCACACGTAGAGTAGTGCGTACGGGTGGGAGTTGTCTGCTGCTGAAACGCATTGTTGTGTTGGGGGGATGAGCCGTTGGTAGTGCTGCTGCTGTTGCTGCTTTTTGCTGCTGGTCGACTGTGGCTAGCGAGCGACTCTAACCTATGAATGGTTCACAAAGCAAAATAACTGTGTTTTCTGTGGAATTTAATACCGAAACTTCACAGGCACCAAGCAGGCCTCTTTCTCTTTTTGTTAATAACTGAAAAGACCCCCGTATCGCCCGTTGGATGAGAACATTGTGTACGGATTTAGAGCCACTTAGCAGCAGGCCGTATCGCCATTGCTTTGTAAGGCTGCTGGCTAGCTACCGTCTTCTTCAACTAGCAAAACTGTTCGGCAACCCGAGGTATGTGCTTTGCTTTTATATGCTTTTCTGTGTTTTATACGGTGGCGACGAAAAGGCATACTATGCATCTGCAAAATGCGTTTTTAATGCTACACATCGGGTATGAATTAACAAACGCTGTTTGTTTGACGCCATTAGGGGGTGGCTAGCTGCTTTAGCTAGTTAGCTGGCTAGCTAATGTTATTGTTAGCAAGTTGGCCACTTTGACTGTTGGTCGTCTTTCCTGAAAAGGCATCTCTGCACCAAATGGGCAAGTGCTAACTCCTGCGCAGTCATATTGAAAGTGCTCAGTGCGGCCGCCTCCCACTGCATTTAAATGCCTCAGCTAATTGACAAAGCTGTAACGTACAACGTGCTACCTTACAGGTAATAACATTGATAGTTACTGTATTTTTAGGAAGTAACATCAATGAAAGTTGCACCACACTTTAGACCTCTTTTAATCATATTAAAGTATAATGCATTCAATTGCACAGTGTTAAACTTTTGATCCGGAGGACATAGCATTAAATTAATTCTCTTATTTCTCACGGTGTGTACATTAGTACCCTGGTTTTGTGTCCTATCCCGTGTTTTTTTAAAATCATATTCAAGACATGGTGTTTACGTGCAACGTGAAAAAAATTGTAATTTATATCCAAGTTTTCAGATCATAATGACATTATCCAGGTTTATGACCATATCCCCACAGATGGGTCACTATGACTGCTTTGCATGCCTAGGAATATCCTGGGTTTGAGCCTTATCCTGTTTTGTTTTGTTTTTTTAATTGGGCTATTCATTTTAGGGATGGTTTAGCACTTTTTTATGTCCAATGCTGATACAAATAATCCAGTCTTGAGTATCTGCTGCTGCTGATACCTATCCAATACACTGTTTTTCCCTCTCTAAACATCTAGGCTGTTTATAAAATATTTGAATTGACAAATACTGCTACTGTTCTACTATTCAAGATATTTCTCTCTTCAGTTCAGCATTTAGGGATCCTGTCGGATTGTACTTTGTGTTTTCCCGATATCTGATTCAGTGGTTTATGCCAGCATTGGACTGATACTAAGTACCGGATCGGCCCATCTATCACTTCATATCCCTGTATTTATGATTGTAACAGTATCTAGGTATCTGACCTTTAGTGTTCACTTGTATTGTACATGCCACAGTGTCTTATCAGAATACTCCAGGTAGGATAGCCAGGTTTCTCAAAACTGGGGGAAGGTCTTATCCAGGTTTCTGAAACCAGGAAATTATGTATACATGTGCAACAGATAGCTGGGATACTCCAAAAACTCAATTATAACCAGGATAGTAGTATGCTTGTAAACATGCTCAGGTAAATTATTATATTGATCAGGTATGACGGATTCTATTACTTATCTATTCTATCCACATATCTTACTTGCAGGATACAGTCTTATTGCTTACTGTTGACAGTTAAGGGTTTGTCAGTTATATTTCTGTTCAAATGTTTTGTAGTATGTCATTAATAAATATGTGTGCATTACGATACAGAATACATTATCTAGGGATGAAACAGTTACTTTTTTCACGCTAAACCATGGCGAACAACCTGATGAAAGTTTTTGTACAAAACGTAGAAATGAATTAAATATCTCTGATCACAACCAAAGTAGACAGCGTGAAAGAGTTTTTTTTTTCTGTTTTGTTGACTTGTGGTCTTCTCCTTGGCACCTGCTGATCATTAAGACTTTGATCACCACACTTTGAAAAACTTTGAAAAGTAAATGCAATGTTTGTACAGGTGCTGGAAATCCTTGAAAATACTTGAATTTTGATGTAATGTTTTCAAGATTTGAAAAGTGCTTAGATTTTGGATAAAGTGCTTGAAACAGCAGTTGCATCACTGTCATAATAAATTGCTCTGCTGCTGAAGAGTTCCCTGTTAAGATAAAGAAATAAAATAAGTTAAATATTGGCTCAGGAAGGTTGTATACAATGCTTAGTGTACTTCAGACAGGTGATAGACTTTGAAACATGAAACGTTGTTGGGTTTTTCCATTAATTTGTCACCCTTCTATAGAATGCTATCATGAAACATAATTTTTGTTGTTGTTTATTGCACAGCAACATCTAATTGAATGTGATGAAGAAGTGAAATAATAATTTTGAGTACATGTATATATGTAACTTACCACAGCTGTAAGCTGCTGGAAAATCTTGAAAATGCACCTTGAAATTCTTGAAAAGTGTTTGAGTTTGACTTTGGAAAAGGTGTAGGAGCCCTTTAAATACGTGGGTTTTATTTGCATTGATGGTATTTCAAATTGTTGAGTGGTTTTAAATATGAAAGTTGGTGAAATGACTCCAGTGTGTGTACTTTTTCAGTACTTCTTTAACATTTTGAGCACATATTAACAAAACCACTGATAATTCGACTCATACTGATGACTGTGATAATTTGGGTCATTATAATCATGATTTTCATACCATTCCTGTATCAGGAAATTATGGTGGTTTTTGTTTTTCCTGACCCCCAAAAGGCAGCCACCTGAATTAAATATGTCTGCTTTCTCTGCCTTTGGTTTAACTCATCTGACTCAAATTAAATTCATGCATCTCTAACTGTTCTTTCCTGCTCTGTGTCTCCAATAGCAACACGGAGCATCAAGATGAAGAAGAAAGCTCGGCAGCACCGGGTTGCGGTGCAGAGGCCGCCGTCTCCCATCAAGCCTTCCCCCAACAAGCAGATCTTGACTTATGCCCAGGCGCAGCGCATGGTGGAGTTCGACATCGACGGCCGCATCCACCGGATCAGCATATATGACAAGCTGGACGTGATCTCTGACGATGACCCCATGGTGCAGGAGATGATGGAGTGCACCAGCAATAAAGAGAACGCTGAGAAACCCCAGCAGCAGGTCCTCCTGAGGTCAGTGAGACTAAAAAACAACCAGGAGAAGAGGAACGCCGCACTGGGCATCACCGGTCACGCAGAGGGAGGCGGACATCCTGCCGCTGTTAACACTGGACCAAAGCTTCCAGAGCCTAAATTTCGTACAGTGGAATATAATCTTCCTGCAGTTCCGAAGCGTCCAGCTGCCTTTTATAAATACACGGAGAAGACAGAGGAAGAGCTGGACGAAGAAACGGAGTACGACATGGATGAGGAAGATTTTTCGTGGCTGGATTTGGTGAATGAGAAGCGGAGAAGCGAAGGGGTCGGTCCGGTCTCTCACAACGTCTTCGAGTTCCTCATCGACCGCTTCGAGAAAGAGCTACACCTGGAAAGTCTGGATCAGTGCAGCGAAAAGCAAGCGCCCATCGACGAGGATGCTGTCTGCTGCATCTGCATGGATGGAGAGTGTCACAACAGCAACGCCATCTTGTTCTGTGATGTGTGCAACGTGGCCGTGCACCAGGAATGTTACGGTGTGCCCTACATTCCTGAAGGCCAGTGGCTCTGCAGACACTGCCTCCAGTCATCCACGCAGCCTGCAGACTGCATACTTTGTCCCAACAAGGGCGGGGCAGTGAAAAAGACGGACGATGACCGCTGGGGCCACGTGGTGTGCGCCCTCTGGGTCCCTGAGGTCGGCTTCTCCAACACCACCTTCATCGAGCCCATCGACGGCGTAAGCCACATCCCCCCGGCCCGATGGAAGCTCACCTGCTACCTCTGCAAGGAGAAAGGCGTCGGAGCTTGCATCCAGTGCCACAAAGCCAACTGCTACACCGCCTTCCACGTCAGCTGCGCCCAGAAGGCCGGCCTCTTCATGAAGATGGAGCCGATCAAAGAGGTCACGGACACGGGAGAGCCCACATTCTCTGTGAAAAAGACGGCCTACTGCGGGGCTCACACGCCTAACGGGTGTGTAAGGAGGCCGCTTACAATCTACGATGATGCTAAACCCAAAAACGGACTCTGTAAGAAAGTTGACAAAGGAAAGTCAAAAGGGAAGTCGCAGAAGAAGAAGAGTAAGAGTAAGAAGCCTGAGCCTGAACCTGAAAGTGAAGAAGCAACCCCTGCTACTGTCCCTACTTTTCCTGCTCACAGGTATACAATCAGTTGTATTAAGGGGATAATTGGGATTATTTAATGTGAGGTTGTATGAAATACTTATTGTAAGTCAGTGTATTACCTACAGTCGATGGCAGTGAGCAAGCCCAGAGTTTGGAGAGGCAGAGAGGAGTGCCAGCACGGAAGCTAAGCTATGAACTGCTGTGGACACGGTCTGCAGCTAAATGTATATTAGCCACTTAAAAAAAGAACCACCGAAAAACCTCAGACAGCCTTTTCCAATGGGAAATCACCTTTATACAAGCCTAATATCGCTCTCTCAAACTAACCAAACTCCAGAGGTGAAATCAATAATTGCACCTTGGAGAACACAGGAGTTGCTGGTCTACTGCTGCATCAGTCAGGTAGTTTGTTTGCATTATTGCGTGACTTCTGTGTTTTAAAAAGGTAGTAGGCAGACCAGCAACCCCTGTGTTTTGGGAGGTAAAATGACTGATTTCACATTTGGAGTTTGGTTGGTTTGGGGAGAGAGAAATTTGGCTTATATAATGGTGGTAAAGAAGTGAAAATACACTCTTCTCTTCACCCTGTCCACAGCAGTTCATTGCTAAACTTCTGTCCTGGTACTCTGCTCTGCTTCTCCAAACTGGGGGCTTTCTGATCGTCATCCACAATAGATAATTATTTATTATATCAAAAAGCACCTCATACAACCCCACATCAAAAATCTTGCCTTTAATTTGCATTTACTTTTAGGGTGTAGACGCTTGGTGTGTGAGTGTTGGTGTAGGGGAGGGGTTTTCTGTCTTTCTGTAAGGATGTATGGTTGTTTGTGTCCAAACATTGGTTGTTGCAGGATTTGAGCTTGTGACATAGACTGTTTGCTAACTAGTTGTGGGTATCTACAGTATCTGTGGCTGTATCCCTCTAATATCTTTCTTCCCATCTCTTCTAGGTTACAAACCATTCTGAACCAGGTGTCGGTACAGAAGAAGAAAGCGTTTGTGGAACTGGTCCTAAATTACTGGACACTGAAGAGGCAATCCAGGAACGGGCTTCCCCTCATCAGACGCCTTCAGACAAGCCTGCAGTCTCAGAAGAATGCACAGCCGGTTTGTTCATCTGTCAGTCAACCACAGGAGACTTTCAGTCTTCTCATTCTTCTACCAGTAGCTGTTAGAAACTGAAATATGTTATAATGTCATTTTCACACAGTTTGTTCAGTTTGACAGTTTAATAGTTTGTCTAGTGTGCTTTTAAATGTAACATTTTTGAAGTTAAGATTATTTGAGATATGAACTTGGATAAGGGTGTCACGGAGAAGAAAGCACTGAATTGGTCAACATTAGTAGCGCATTAAGTTTGTATGATTGTTTAAAAAACAAAAAACAAAACATAACACACAATTGTATAAAAAAATCCTAAAAATGAGGAAAACTCATCTCTGATGCAGTATTCACAAGAAATAATTGCTTAAAATGAATCCAGATAGTTTTATACAAGTTTCCTTCAGTTATTGTGTTCAATACTTGGTTCAATTATTAAATATATTTAATTAATAATGTGAAATATCCATAAGAAAGAAGAGACTCTTTAAGGAAAAAAGGTTAGGAGCCACTACTTTAATGAATGCGTTTTTTTTTTCACGTCTTCTCCAGAGGCAGAACGAAGAGGAGAGCAGGGCGCTGAAGGAGCAGCTGAAGGAATGGCATCGTCTCCGACACGACCTGGAGAGAGCTCGGCTGCTGCTGGAGCTGATCCGCAAGAGGGAGAAGCTCAAGAGGGAAGAGGTAGGAGCGGAGCGGTCGTTGGGTGGACGGGTTTGTCTGCACCTGTGGTCAGAGAAGTTCAGATAATAAGTGAAACACTCCTAATCCTCTGATGGTTTCCTTTCTGTGCTGTGTTATAGATTAAACAGCAGGAGACCATCCTGGAGATGCAGCTGACTCCCTTCAGTATTTTGCTCCGAGCTCTCTTGGACCAACTCCAGGCCAAAGATCAGGCCAGGATCTTCACCCAGCCAGTGGATGTCACTGAGGTGAGCCCCAGTAGATACTTCAACACTTTCTCTATTCTATTGTTGTGTTTGTCCACACAGAATCTTTAATTGTTCTTTTCTTATAGAAGGCTGTAACTGCCAAAATCATAAACAAAAAAAAGTAAAGTAAAAAGTATTCCTTTTAGGGCCCAATCAATACTGAGTTTGTGGGGCTGATACTGATATTAAATATAAAAATATATTGATTTATCAGCTGATATTCTTTTTTTATTTGTTATTCAACAACTTGAATTCAGAAAAAGGATCAAATATACATAAATATACAAAATATAAACACAAGTATACATAAAATCATCTGTCTGCCTCTAATTCCATTAAATGCACCAGAAATAATATTAAAAATACATGTAGGATTTATATGATTTATAGAATGTTTCATAAATTGATATTTCAGTTTTAATTTGCTTCTGTGTTTATTTACCTTTGCATTAATTCACCCATTTATTTACTTTGCCATTTAAATTTCATTTGATTTATTCATTTATTCATTTTCTTTTTAGTTAATAAAATGGAAATTAAATAGGAATATACGTATATAAAAAGGGGAATTAATTCAAAGGTAAATAAATACATGAGCAAAACAAATACCAATTTAAGCCACATTTTATAAATTAATTAATGATTACATTTATTTTTGGGGCATTTAATAAAATATTAATTTATTTATAGAGTGATTTTTCTAAATTTCCTTATTTATTTTGGCTTTTACAGTCCCAAATTCACCCCAAACATTTACTAATAATATAAATACAGTATTCTGCAAATCAAACTATTTCTTGGGCACAAATGTTGCATTTCTTCAGGGATAATTTTTTGATGATGATCATGATTTCTCTTTTTTATGGGGGATTATGTCCGTTTGTGGTACTTTGTGTTATTTATTGTGCGCAAAAGTTGGGAGCTCCACCAAGGAAACGCAGATAAAGAAATCCTGTTTGATAAGCCTTCAAACTGGACTTGCTGGTTTATACTTTAACACAGCCCTTTTTATTTTGCCGATGTGCTATTTTCAGCCCACTAATTGCCGTTCGCCAGGTCTGTTTGACCTGTTTTTCTGCCTGATTATCAGCTTCAGAAGTGTTGGAATAGTGACATGAGTGATGACATGAGCCAAGAACTAAGTAGATAAAAAAACAACAACTACCTGTTACAAAAGAGAATAATTACAGTCTTTGCTTTCATTTATTGCACTTGAACACACCACGTAAACGACAGCCAGCCAACAACTTCTCGCTCAGTGTCACAGGTTCTGATCACAGCGCCTGAGGTTATAAATCAACCCCCTCCTCCTTCCCTGTGGGGACAGTGTTGAGCAATGTGACTTCCTGGTGAGGTGAATGTGTAACCTGAGAGTAAAGTTCAGTCACAGACGTCTGTAAAAGGCAAAGGGTGCTTCTCTCTGCATGCCCGGCTAGCTCAGTCGGTAGAGCATGAGACTCTTAATCTCAGGGTCGTGGGTTCGAGCCCCACGTTGGGCGCTAGCTTTTGACAGGGTCCATTTCATTACTAGTAGATTATTCATTTTCTCGGTTAGCTGAGCATTTGTGATAGGTTATAGTGTTTGTATTCAGAGATTTAATTTTTAAGACTCTATAATGATATGGAAATATATGAAATAGTATTGATGTTGTGTACAATCTTTTCAGATGTGAATGTATAAATATCCCCCAACAGAGTAATACGGTCTACTTTTACAGTGTTATGTTAATGTCTGTTCATGCTTCCTTGATTTGCAGTACTTGCTTTAACCTTTCTTTATATTTTTTCATAGTATTTTTGTATACTTCTGCAACAAACAGTTATTTTCTTTATTAATTAATCGAATTATTTGGTCTGAAAAATGCTGAAAAATGTTGATCACTGTTTCCCAAAGGCCAAGGTGACATCCTCAAATGTCTTGTTTTGTCCACAACCCAAAGATATTCAGTTCACGATCTGTCCCCTGTAGGTGCCTGACTACCTCGACCACATCAAGCACCCGATGGACTTCTCCACCATGCGGCAGCGCATCGATGAGCAGGGCTACAACAACATGGATCAGTTTGAGAAAGATTTCAACCTCATTGTCGATAATTGCATGAAATACAACTCAAAGGACACGTATTTCTACCGGGCTGCCGTTCGTCTCCGAGACCAGGGCGGGGCCCTGCTGAGAAAAGCCCGGCGAGACGTGGAGAAGATCGGCTTTGACACAGAATCTGGCATGCATCTATCCGAAGCTCCTGAAATCAAAGCACCACCAGCGTTTTCTTGGGAGGACGGTAAGAGCAGTAGCACATACACATCTCTGTGATGTGTTTGCATAGTTCAGATTACTTGAAGTGGGGTTATATGAGGTACTTATTTATAGCCAGTGTATATCCTACATGCACCAGCACAGAAACTAAACAGTGTGATGCTGTGGACAGGGTCAGCAGCTAAAGCTATATTAGCCACTTTAAAAAGGCCCACTTATAAAAGAGTTTAAGTGTACGATACATTTAGAATATTTTCACCACTTTGCCATCAGACAGCCTTTTCTGACAGGGAACCACCATTACACAAGCCAAATATCACTCGCTCCAACCAACCAAACTCCATTCAAGAAAATGAGTCATTTTACCTTGAAGAACACAGGAGTTGCTGGTATGTTGCGTTGATCTGTTAGTTAGTTAGTGTTATTGTGTGACTTTGGCAAATCCAGAGTATCCTTTTAAAGCACCAAACACACAGTAACACAAACTAACTAACAGATTGAGGCAGTGGCAGACAAGCAATTCCAGTGTTCTGCAAGGAAAAATTACTCATTTTGCCTATGGAGTTTGGTTGGCTTGGAGAGAGTGACATTTCTCTTAAATAACAGCAGTTTCTCAGCAGAAAAGGCTGTCTGACTGCAACGTAAAGCGGTATAAATATTCCAAATATAGCACACACTTAAGCTGATATTAAGGATTTTAAGTGTAACTCTTTTAAGTGTCTACTGGCATTCACTGTGTGTAATACACTGACTATTGTTACGTACCTCATACAACACCACTTCAAATAATCCAAACTATCCTATTAAAGTCAGAACAAGTGAATTAGAAGTTTTTGTATAATGTCTTAGCAGAGCCATGTTTCAACCTACCACTCTTTCCTTAGTGGACCGCCTACTCGCACCAGCCAATAGGGAGCACCTGTCTCAGGAAAAGCAGCTGCAGCAGCTCCTGGAGAAGTTCGACCTGACCTGTGCCATGAAGTCCAGCCCCTCCCGCAGCAAGCGCCTGAAGCTGCTCAAAAAGACCATCAATGATGTGCGCAATGAAATGAGCCTAAAGAGATCCCTCCCCTCCCACCACCACTCCTCTTCCTCCACAACGCCCTCCACATCGGCATCATCTTCATCAGCTGCCTCCCACCCAGAGCTGGTCAAACCTAAAGAAGAGAGATCGAAGCCTAACGGGCATTTCCCAGACGATGAGGGTACGTATGGATCTGGTTTTCTGGTTGGCATCGTGCTCTTCAAACCGCCTCTATGATCCCAAAGGAGAATCACATGTCCTTAGTATCTTGAAGCATAGGTCAGAGGTCAGAGATTAACATCCAACCCAAAACAGAGCCTAACAGAGCTAAGTCACATGATGTTCCTCATACCTAGTGCGTCTTTGCTGCTTTCAGTTGGACAACACTAGCCTGGTTCCAGACCTCTGAATTGCCTTCCATATCTCAGATTTTATTAGTGATTCAAAGAGAATGAGATGGCGATTAATTCTGATTATCAGGCGACTTTAACATATGATCATTACAAACCCTTCCCTGTTGGTGTGAGCAAATGTCTTCAGCAGTACATTACTTAGCTTCCATGCTGCCCCTCTCCAAACTGGGTTCAAGCTGAACAGCATCTACTGTAACTAATACACTGTCTATTGATAAGTATCTCATACGACCCTACATCAAATAATCTAAACTAGCCCTTTAACTGATAAAACAGTTGAATGTTAACAGGATCATTGGTGGTAATATTGTTTGTTAATGACTAATGGGGGACATTGGCACATACTTAGGAATATTTATTGCACCCATAAAGTATAACTATTTCACCGAGCGATGGTCATAAAAATCTGAAGTGTAGTGTCGGTGGAGCAACATCAGGTTTTGTGTCCAAATTGCACTATAGATCCAAGTCTGATGCACCTCTAACTGTGTGTGAGAGAGTCGTTAAACTGAAAAGTGTTAAAAGGCTCACTGACACACAAAAACCTTTTGTGAAGTCCTAATTCCAAAATCACAGACCCAGTCAACCAGACAGTAACACGTTAAGGATTACATGACTGTGATGATTGTGCTCTCGCAGCAGAGGAAGAAGTGTTACTGGTGAATCCTAACAACGGTCTCATGTCTCTCGGTGGAACCGATCTCTGAATAGATAGTGTTATAATGAGCTGGTGGGAGGGGGGGAAAGAAAGAAAGGAAAAAGTAATTTAGCTCTCATTTTTTATTTATAAAAGTGCCTCAGTGTTATGCTAAACAGCGCCTTGTTTTACTTTTATGATAAACCCAAAAGCCATACCATAATATAATGTGCTGTGTCAGCATTCCTGCAAACACAAGGACAAAGTGTGGGTGCTGCAGCACATTACTGTTGGTAATGGTGTTAGACTGTAGGTCATATTTCTTTGTCTTTGTCATTTTGTTGTATTGTTTATGTTTGTACTTTATATGAATAGCTTGTTTCTCGTTACCCTTCCAAAAGAGGATGCCAACGATTTTATTATGTTCTTTTGCATAGCCAATCCTTTACCACGGTGAAAAGTATTCTACTTTTTTCTGTAGCACCATGAGGAAACGGTAATGATGACAAAAGGGAGAAGAAAAATGCATTTAAGGGTCTCTTCAGCGATGAGGGGGAGCGCTGCAGCTGGCACAAGTGAAACTGAGCTGCAGCGTGATCCCTCCAGGCAACTGCATACCATCAAAGCAAGTCCACCAAAAGTGCTTGTTTTTGCCTCTTAACAGGTTCAGATTATTATTCTCAATGTCTGACACCAGTATGGAAAGGATCACTACAGAGATGGACCTTTTTTGTAGATTACTTTGGGGGCTTTCTGCCTTTATTTGATAGGGGCAGCTGAAGAGCAGAGAGGAAAGGGGTTAGAGAGAGATGAGACAATACAGTAGCAAAGGGCCCGAGGCAGGAATCAAGCCAGCTGCTGCAGAGGACTGATAGCCTCAGTACACGGGGTGAATGCTTTACCAACTGAGCTGCAGGGGTGCCCCCAAGATTACCCCCTTTTAAAGATTAGGGTACCTTTTGCTCAGCCACAAACAGCTGTTTTATTGCTTTCCCCAAACTAACCAGACTCCCAACTTCTTTCTCGCTCCTATCATTAATGCGGTGAATTCAGGATTTATTTTGACTAAACCATAGTTGGTGATTATTGGAACAGAGGAAAAATGTTTTTGCTGAGTTTCATTTTGTTTCTGTCATGTTTCAATGAATATGACAATGTTAGAATTACAGTTTTCCAAAGGGAGTCTGGTTGGTTTGGCGAGAGCAATAAAACAGCTGTTTTGGCTCAAACAAAATGTATCTTACTCTTAAAAAAAAGGTCTCTCTCTGTGTCAATACTTTCCATCATGTCGTCAGACACTCCCTGTCTTGACCACAAACATGTCGGACACATTTTTAACTCGTACGTCTCACCCAACAGGAAAATGCTTTCATTGTAATCCATGCTGAAACCTGTCTGTCTGGAGCACAACCACCAGCACTTTTTGTTCCTCTCTCTTTTTTTCTCATATGCATCATGTTGATGGAAAAATAGTATTGAAGGAAAACTGCACAAAGTTTGGCTGCTCATTTGCTGCCGACACTATGAAACGCACTGACAATATGCAGCCTATACAGCCTATACAGACAATCACTTCAGTGTGACATGAACAAGGTCGTCACGCGAGCATGATGCTGATGTGACGTTTGTGGTCTTGACAAGAGGTCAGAATAACAGTCAGTGGCAAAGATGAGCACTCTTAGTGAATGTACTTTGATGATGCGCAGTTGCCTGGGGGCATTATGTTGTAGCTAGTTACGCCAGCTGCAGCACTCTCCCTTAATAATGGACCATTTCAAAAATTGTTAGTACATTGTTAGTAAATACAGAAGTTTCCCTTTAATATAAATAATGAAACCTAAAAATACAACTACAAATTTTTGTCTTCTGCCCGCCTAC
This sequence comes from Lutjanus campechanus, assembly GCA_027495735.1. Lineage (NCBI taxonomy): Eukaryota > Metazoa > Chordata > Actinopteri > Lutjaniformes > Lutjanidae > Lutjanus > Lutjanus campechanus. The sequence continues at coordinate 43,080 of JAJHUR010118740.1, forward strand.
AGGAGACAAGTCTCTTCCGCCTAAACTGGAGCTCTCAGACTCCATCCCTCCCCTCATCCACTCAGACACAGACCCCGAGCCCCCCACCCTCAAACCAATTGACGCTGCCCCGGACTGTGATGACAAAGCTCACAGCAAGCGCGTCAAGTTCGACGGGGAAATCCCAGACCTGCTCTCCTCCGCGCCACGCCTCAACGGCTACTCCCATGACAGCCTCCAGAACTCTTTGCTGGAAGGGGACGTGAGCGTGGTGGCCACGTCGACCCTCGCCGAGCCCACGGGTACGGTGAACCGCCGCACTGCCGTGCTCTTCCGCAAATCAAAGACCGGCAGCCCTCACAAGCCCTCAAGGGGCACGGATGAGGGGGCTGGTGCAGTTGAAAGAAAAGAGGGTGAGGAGGAGGAAGATGAAGACTCAGCACAGCTGGGCTCCAAATCCTTCCTGTCAGTGGTCATACCCAGGCTGGAGACGCTGCTTCACAGCAAGAAGAGGAAGCACAGCGGCAGCAGAGACGGCGAGGCGGAGGGAGAGGAGTGCGAAGAGGAGGGAGAGTCCCCTGTGAAACGACTCGACACTGGTAAGAACAGTAAAGAGGAAAATACACCAAAAAAAACCCCAACAGCTGTATATCACTGAATGTGATTTATTCATAATTTTCTGCATGACTAAACATTTCTTTGAGTTACCGTATGTTAGAATTTGACATGTGACATTTCTTGCGGCTCTGATTAAATTAGCACAGCAGTATTTAGCTCTGCTGCCAAACACTGAAACTGGCAGTGCAAACACTGCAATGAGCTGTTACACTACATGTCACCACAACACACAGTTTAATATTTTACATCAGTTTGCTTAAGGTCCCATGTGTCAGATTTACAGGATTTTATCAGCAGAATATGGCAGAAACAGAATATAATATTCATAAGTATAATTTATTATATATTTATAAGTATATTAATTAGTGTATAATCACCCTGAAATAAGTTTATGGGTTATGTTTATGTCTACAGAGAGTGTGGGTCCTCTCCTAAGTCCACCATGTTGCACCACCATATTTCTACAGTGGCCCAGAGACAAACCAAACACTGGCTCTAGAGACACAGTTGGGTAGTAATGGATTACATGTAACTGGCATTACGTAATCAGGTTTAAAAAAAAAAAAAGTAACTATAATCAGGCCAAATTACTTTTGAAAAAATTGTATGAAGATCATAATTTTATTGTCAACTGTTTTCATGATAACTAATGGTTTATTAACTCATGAAAAGCATGTCTGACATATGGAGTTTCTTAGACAAGTGCTTCACTTTGTGGTGGACATGGCAGGAAAAAAAAGCATTTTATTTGCACTGAAAATGATTTGAGATCTTTAAAACGAAAATTAATGGAAGTCAAAGTTTTGTGGCTGCATCCATTTTTAGTGTAAGTTTGCATTTTTTTGGTAGTCCAATGGATTACATTACTAACTACTAACTAACTACTAGCTCACTGCTAGATGCCACTAAATGAAGCAGATACTTTCACATTTGACAGGAGTGGTTTGGATTCTGTCTTTTTGGATCCATAACATATCCTGACGTTTTCCTCTCAGGCCTGTCCAGCGGTTTTCTTGAGGTGGAGGAGGAGAAGGAGATACAAGACTCAAGTCGAGCCAGTAGACCTGTGGAGCCACGAAGACGCTGCGCCTCTGAGTCGTCAATCTCCTCATGTAGCAGTCTGCCAGGAAACACCAGGTAATCCAGCAGATTGAACATACTCCATGTCTAGTATTGTGATTTGATTTGACTTAAAAGCATCCTTCTCTTCACCCCCAAATCAAAAATACTATTTTCCCTCTTCCCTGTAGTGTTATTTATCCATCTAGACATCAGCTGTAAAGATGTCTTGACTTTTCTCCAATATAATGGAACTAGATGGCACTTGGCTGGTGGCGCTCAAAGCACCAGAATACATTTGAAAAACGCAACACTAGTTTCCAGAAACCATGACCCAGTTACTGAAGATAATCCACAGACCTTGTTGTGAGCAGTTTCATGTTCAGACTGTTTCCTCTCTATCAAACTACACCTGTCAATCATATCACGGCGCAGAAGGAAGCGTGCATCTACTCATGGACGAGAGGTTAGAGTCAAGGAGGTCGGCATTAATGTTTACATCCTGCGCTGTCATGACAACAAGCTTCCCTCTGCATGTTGATTTGGTTGCTGGATGGAAGAAAGAAGTTCCTACATAAAACTGGCCACAACAATGTTTTTCAGATGTATTGTACTACAGGTAAGAGGAGAAATATGTATATTTTATTTTGGGGTGAACTGTTCCTTTCAGTCAGGTGGTCATCCAACAGTTTGGTTTAAGCCATCATCAGCACCAGATGTTTGTTTTTTTTCTAAAGTTGATTCTGGTGTTTGCTTCTAGCACTATTCTCAGTCTTCCAAAATGTGGAAAGGGGAAACCCGCCTTGGTCCGGAGAAACACTGTGGACGATAAGAGCGAATTAATCGCCTGCATCGAAACCGGGAACTTTGCAAAAGCTGCACGAATCGCCGCCGGTAAGCCTGTTTCTTTACGTGTCAAAAGATGCTGCATGCACTTGTGAACATTATATATATATATAGATTTTATCCACTGGATTCAATAAATATGCAGGATTTTTCCAGTGAAGTATTGATAATTTAACTGAGCTTATGAAATTCTGTACATTCACTTCTATACACATTTTCAAGTCAATGCTAATAAATCCGACTGTAGGACACCTTAAAACAATTCACTTTATCAAAGAAAACATCAATATGAAAAAAACAACAACATTTAGAACAGTAAAACCTCACTTGACTGTCATTTATGTTATTATTTATCATTTTAAATGTTTGTTTGTTTTTATAGCAAAAAGGGAAATAAACAAGCAGTATTAACATAAGGAAATATAAACAATAAGAACAATATAAAGAAGACGGAATTTATTATTTGTATTTGTATTTAAAAGTATTTATTATTACATTTATTAAAGCCTGTTGCACTCAGTCAGGAGGTAGTTGTGTAGACTTCCAGATGTCTGCAGGTCATTTAAAATCTTAAAATATGTTATTAAAACTATGAAAAGGTCAGAGTTCTTTTACTTTTCCTGTTAGACTGGAGAATTAGCCTCATATTTCATTCCAGCGTCAGCATGAATTTGATGTTGAAACTTAAACTTGATAGAACTCGCAGACACCTGGTATTTATGAGCATGTAAAAAAAAAAAAAAAAAAGCAGGGTTGGAAATTAACAGCAGCCAGCAGCCAACTCCTTGTGACTTTTGGCAGTGACCGGTGAGTCTTTAAACTCTGCCTGCCATCATGGCATGTAACCAGTCAGCATCTGGAGACTCCTCGCTCATCTAAAATTCATATTTGGCGAATAAAACGCCAAAAGTGGCTGGTACATTTTAATATCTGTCCATCACTCGAGGCTCTTAAAGGGATAAAGTTAATTTCCCACCCTGATTTGGTGTGTTGCACTTACAGCTCGGCTTTGGAAATGTGTGTTTGTCTGTGTAAACCCACACATAACTTGTTTGGTGTTGTTCCCGCTTCCATAGAGGTTGGCAACAGCAATATTTGGATGCCCGCTAGTGCTGCAACAGTTGCATTGGAACCCCTAAAGCTAGTTTGGGCCAAATGTAGTGGATACCCTTCCTACCCTGCCTTGGTGAGTGTTTGTGGGATAGAAAGCATGACAATCTCTAACAAAAATCTTTATTATTTTGTTGTTTTCGTTGTCGTCTCTTGACACCAGGACACATTGGAACCTCATTATGACACTCTTGTCCCACAGGACGAAGAAAGTTTTATTGCAGCTGTTGTTTTTTTGGAGTCCAGTGGAGATTTGTGAGGAACTGTCTGTTTAAATGGTTTCAACTTGATGAGCTTATTCTCAGTATCGATAAATGTAACTTTATGATCTTTTGCAATCAAAACAAATCCTACTAAGAACCAAAAACAATCAGAAATGGAGCAGTTTTTCTTATACTTAATTCTTTTGAGTTATTGTAGATAAAAGATTAAATTGTACAAACCATACTCATCATGTATGCAGGAAATCCATGAAGATGCTTGGTATATTTACCATCCTTCTTCTTATTTAACTCTTAATTACGGTCTTATATCCTGTATATCAACTATTGCAAAATTGTATGAGCTTCTACACATCTATCATATCTCAACAAAATATTAGTCATTCAGAAACAGATTGAGAATTTTCCACACTCTTTAACAGATGAGCTCCATCTGCCCTTCTTTTAGGAAATATGCATTACAATCCATACATAAAGTTAATGTTTTTAAATGTGTATTTATGTGTAAAGGAGCAATAACTAACAATTGTCTGTTCAAAAATGAGTACTGCAGTCAAAATAGGACGTTGAAGCCATAGACAGTGTATGAAATAGGTTTTATAATCTATGGTTGGAGCGAGTTGTCCAGAGTGGAGGAAGCTCAGGCAGGCTTCAGGAACACTCAGCAGGAGTGAAAGACAAGCTCAACATTGTAATTTGACAATAAAAATGCATCCTACACTGTAAGTTGATTGGCTGTTTATAACTGTCAGTTGTCTGTAAAGTTGAGCCCGTCATCATGAAAACAAAACCCCACTGCTCTGAAAATACACAGTGACGTCCTGCCTTTGTGCCTGCCAGAACCCATTAACATATTGCTCAGTTTACCCGTTCTGAACGTCTGCTCCTTCCAAAAGATTATTAATGATTTATTACAACTCATAAACAGACACTCATTTGGCGAACATTCAGCATTAATTTGAATTTGCATAAACATGAAACTGGCAAACAGTAACACAAGTTATGGACTGGAATAGAAATGTCAAAGGAGGACACTGCGGTTGTAGCGTTGTTGTCTTTTTTCTTTTCTTTTCTTTTCTTTTCTTTTCTTTTCTTGTTTGTTGGTTGTTTGCTTGTTCTGTTCATTTTTGCTGAACAAGTTATATTTTTTACAGAGGTGGGCTCTGGATAAACCTTTGTTCCTCTCCTGCACTCTAACTACTATCCTTTCTGTTTGTGGTATATCTTGTGTATTTTTACTGGTCAAAAGAAGAAAACTAAAGCCCAGTTTTCAAAATGTCCTGTTTTTCCTCTAGGTGGCAGCCTTTCACTGTTAACCAGTTTAATTTGACCTTAGCATGAAAGGACAAATGAGGAACAGGATCGTATGTGTGTGCATCTGTGTATATATGTGTGTGTGTGTGTGTGTGTGTGTGTGTGTGTACACACAGTACAGACATCTTAACCGTATGCTTGAGTGATTCTGTGGGTGAAATGTATGTTTGCCTGCGTCTGCATTCACGAGCATGTCTTAACTCCTCTCTCGCCTTCCTCCTGCTGTGTGTAGATCATCGACCCCCACATGCCGCGCGTGGGCTGCCAGCACAACGGGGTGTCCATCCCCATGCCCCCCATGGACGTGCTCCGCATTGGAGAGCAGATGCAGTACAAAGCCGAAGAGAAGCTCTACCTCGTCCTCTTCTTCGACAACAAGCGCAGCTGGTGAGTGCCGCCGTCTATCTGAGGGAATGATTTAAACTGCCGCAGGTTCCTACAAGGGTAAACCTGTCAATCTGTCCGTCAGCT